>CAIGQW010054063.1:8805101-8864728 GCA_903798125.1 Danio choprae | reverse complement strand
TGTGTGTGTGTGTGTGTGTGTGTGTGTGTGTGTGTGTGTGTGTGTGTAAAAAATCTATACTAAAAATACAGAAAATGACACTTTTATTGACTGTTATTTCAATTTTATTAGAATTATCGTAAGAAGCATTGTTCTTGACAAAATTAATCACTGTGATTTTTGGATTCGTAGCTCTCTTACAGAAAACAAACACCATCAGTGCTATCAATTACAATTAAAGAAATGGAAGTTCATATTGATGTGCATTAATTTAGTTTAGGAAATCAAGTTTACATAGATGACTCGAACATACACACGAGCACAATGAACTCAACTGCCTCTGTACATAAAACGAAAATAAATACATGATTAAGTACATACAAATGACAAGATGCCAAACAAGGGCAACACTGCTGCTTTTTGTGTCACAGTTATATTATGTTCTGCCAATGCTGCATCGAATCTCGGCTGACTTAAATCACAAAGCATTTTCCCAAACAGATCTCTTACCATCTTTCTGATGTATATCTGCCAGGCTGGAGAAAACAACAGTTGCATAACCCTAATTGCTATTCCATCCCTATCCTACTTACACACAACACCAGCATGAGCACCTCGAGTTAAACCAATCCCCTTTCCCCGCTCTCTCTGCTTATTTTGTTTTAGTATTAGGCTTGAATGTTGTGAGCTACGAGCTGATCACTTGCCCAGACCAGGTCTCGTGTTTCCTTCCGGAAGACAGGTTGGTGATGACCACTTCGACAGCTTGGAACTTTATGTTTTTGGGAGGAACAGGACACACTTTGTAGGTCACCTCATCCCCCTCCATGGGCACATATTCACCCTCAATACTAGGAAAAAAAGAGAATTGTGGTATTCTGTAAAAGCGCACTAAACGATGTTTCGCCCCTGAAGATTTTCACCCCTTTTTAATATCTCTGCTTTAGTTATCAGACATATTTTGGGTATCGGTCTGACACTTGGGTTAAAAGGGTTTTGTTTTTTTCAAAAATCACTGCACCTTCAATAATTACAAAAATATTATTCAAATGTAATATTGTTTTATATATATAAATGTATATATAGTTTTTGAAAAGTCTAGTGATATATATATAAATAAATATATGGTTTGTATATATAAAACATAAATAAAAATATAAAAATTTAATTTAATTTTATCGTGCTCTTGCATTTTGTGTTAGAATGTGATTAGGAATCAAGTTTTATCTGTTTTCTTTTTGACGATATACAAAACAATTATGAGTGTATTGTTTTGATTGTTCTTATAATGTCCTTGAATCATTAATGTAACTTCCATATTTATTTATTTATGGCCATATTTATTTATTTATTTATATCTGTTGCCACTGGCCTGTTCGGATCAGGACTTGCGGAGCTGCGCTTCGGCGGATTTGCTCTTCAGTATTTGAACTTTCAGCAGTGAAACTTAAACCACACTGAACTGAACTGAACTGAACTAAACTAAACTGAACTTAACTCTGAAATCTGGACTTTACTAGAACATGTTAAGCTGCTTTGACACAATTTACATTGTAAAAAGCGCTATATAAATAAACTTGAATTGAATTGAATATTTTATAATTTCATTTATTTCTACAATTTGTACCCATTGTGGAAAACCCCATATACAATACAGCTGTATGTAAATGTACACAGCTGAATTCAATTTTTTATATGACTTCCTTCATTTTGTTTTGTACCCATTTGATCAACATGATCTTAAATTATTTTGTTAGGTTAGTTCTAATTTTGCCTTAGTAAAACCAATAAACCAGATTTGCACTAAGGTTTCATTGTATAATTTAAAATGTCTAATTGAAAAAAATTGTAAAATAGATGCTAAACTATTTTTTTTTTTAATGTTGTCACTTACTCTGAGATGTGGACAAAGATGTCTTCTCCTCCATGGGAGGGGCGAATGAATCCATGACCTTGGGACCTTGAAAAGTTCTTGCAAACGCCCTTGTACACGGGCCCAGATTTGGCTCTCACCGATCTGACAAAACACCAGAGCAGAGACATTCAAGAATCAGTTTTGATTCCTGTTCGTAAAAGTCAAATGAGCAAGAAATTGTATTGATTCATTAAAATAAATGCAACAATACATTTTGTTTCATTTGTAACAGTGTTGAATATAATACTTTACATATTATGTACTATAATCTGTTGTTTCCTTATACCATTTTAGGCCCCACTTATATGAAGTGCATTAAAATTAATTATTTGAAAAAACAGCCATCATGTAATTACGTTTGTTATTAATTAATTTTATTATTTATATTAATGATTTACAAATACACATATATATCCCACATTAAAAAATACTTTAGTAATTAATAGTAAATACTACAGCGTTTTTGAACCATACTTTAGTGAAGTACTTGAATTAATCTGTTGGGTCAATTCTATAGTTGCTATTGTAAAACAACGGCTATAGTAATCTCAACTGTAGTATAGTAATTAACAACTACATTATCTATCTATCTATCTATCTATCTATCTATCTATCTATCTATCTATCTATCTATCTATCTATCTATCTATCCCAAAATAGGACTGAAATGTAAACCTCATGTTGTCATGTTCATTCATTCATTTTCATTTCGGCTTAGTCCCTTTATTATTCTGGGGTCGCCACAGCGGAATGAACCGCCAACTTATCCAGCATATGTTTTACGCAGCGGATGCCCTTCCAGCTGCAACCCATTTCTGGGAAACATCCATACACACCCATTCACACTCATACACTACGGACAATTTTGTCTACCCAATTCACCTGTACCGCATGTCTTTGGACTTGTGGGGGAAACCGGAGCACCCGGAGGAAACCCACGCCAACACAGGGAGAACATGTTGTCATGTTGTGATAATATAATAATTGTCTTGTTATTTTAATTTGATTTGTTACAGCCATAATATGTATTATACATTATTTATTATTACTGAATAATAATAATAATAATAATAATAATAATAATAATAATGTCAGAATTTTTCTGTTATGAAGTCTTAAAAGTCCCACATTTTACTGTAAAATTTTACTTGTTCTATCTATTTTTTTGCCTTGAGAAATCTTAAACTTCTACAGTATATCTTTTTCAATCTTTTCGCCACACGAAAAAGTCAATACCGAATGAAAAAAATATCCAACAATGACATTAAATTCAGACATATGACCTAAGAAACATTTGTACTCTGTCAGCAGTACAGTACAGCTACTCACGCTGAATATGTGCGTGTGCGTTTGGTTGGCAGTGGACTCAGAGGTTCCCCCATCTGAGGTGGTTTCCTCTCCAGAAGACCACTGCCCTCCCTCAGGAAAGGTAATGAAAGCGAGAGAGGTGTGTGTGGGCAGTGCAGCTTTCCATCAGACGTCGACGTGCTTTCTGAATCAGCCATTGGTGTGAAGTTCAATGGAGATGGGATGAAGCCTGTGTGTTTTGAAAAATGAAATAAACAAACAAACTAAATCTGTGCTATATATCTGTGCTTGATTAAATATTAAACAGCTGCTTGGAAATCTGGACGCAGTAGCTGCAGCATCAGGACCACATCACATTTGATTACTTGTGTCGACTGTTTCCCCCCTTCAAACTGTGCTTCCTTTTCATTGTTTTGCATTGCACCATGGCTTTCTGCCCTGCAGTCTGAGAAAGGCCAAGCATCTGTAGCGCAGACTCCATAATAATAACAGCCTAATGGACTGGGACGGTGGTCAAACAGTGAGTGACGTTACGCTTGTTTTGCTATCATATTGTCAACCTGAAATCTACAATGTAGGCTGTTGACAACCGTCCTCAGCTTTTATATTACACAGTACACGACAATATACTTTACATACATGAAAATAACAATGAAATTCTTACCGTGCGGAACGTTATATTGGATACCAATCTGTCGGTTGATATCGCGAGCGCTGCGGATACAAATATATTTACATCGCTACATCAGAAGCCAGTATTAAATATCCGAATACTATCATTCGTGGTCCACATATTCGATTCAAGGGGGCTCTACGTAGCACACAATAAACGAGGTTACTGGAGGAAAGGAAAGGGAGGGACACCCCACCAAAACTGAACGCAAGAGACGCGACGCGACGCGAGAAAACAAAAACGCTCCAATTACAATCAACGACGCTATGGTGCAAGCGACAGATTCCTGACGTAAATATTCGCTCGACCAATCAGAACGCTAATGTAGTGCGCGTTTTAGTTTTGACGCATCAGTCGAGACGTGATGCTTTATATAGGGCTTGGTGGTATTCATGATTTTTTAATAACGTTTGAAAGTCTAGCAATATTTATTAAGTGAGTGACTATTAATGACTTATTAATTTAAATATGAAAAAGAATTACGTAGTGATGAAAGGGGTTTTCAAGCATCAAAACAGTATAATCTTATGCAGCCTTTTTGTGTCCGGTTTTTGACATTTGAAATCATAATATGTAATATGAAATTCTAATATGTAGTTAATAATTACTTTATATATTAAAATACTATAATACATTTTATACGACCTCCTTGATTTTTACGGTTAATTAAAATGTAGTTGTTTTTTTTCTTTCGGTACCCATTTTTTGCAACACAGTTTTTAATTATTTTGTTAGAATAGTTCCAATTTTGCCTTGGGTACTGACTAATCTAATGTACAAAAAAAAAAGTGCACTCTCACTCACACCCCCGCCTATATGGGAGGAATCTGCAGTATATACCAATTGGAAAACCACCTCAGCTTCACAAAATTTTCTTCATTCATTATGTTCATTCATTATAAATTTTCTTCAATTCATTATGTTTATGCTTAAGTAAAAAGTAAATATTTGTTTTAATAATAAAGCTCAGATGACATCGATAACTGGTCAGTGGAGTTTGCATGTTCTCACCGTGTTTGCGTGGGTTTCCTCCAGGTGCTCAGGTTTCCCCCACAGTCCAAAGACATGCGCTATAGGTGAATTGGGTAAGCAAAATTGTCCGTAGTGCATGAGTGTGAATAGGTGTGTGTGGGTGTTTCCCAGTGATGGGTTGCAGCTGGAAGGACATCCGCTGCATAAAACATTTGCTGGATAAGTTGGCGGTTCATTCCGCTGTGGCGACCCCAGATTAATAAAGGGACTAAGCCGAAAAGAAAATGAATGAATATATATATATATATATATATACATAAGTGAAGTTTATTTATAAACTAATTTCGAGAGGATCACGTGCTTATGATTGCGTACAGCTGGCCTGCATTAGCCCGCAATCGATGCACCAATCAGATGATTCCTAGATCACCATAAATAACCAGAGTTCCCTCTTTGCAGTATCTTTGTCTTGAAGAACTCCCCCCACCCACCCCTCCTTCCCAGATGGGCGACACGGTGGCCCAGTGATTAGCACTGTCGCGTCACAGCAAGAATGTCTCTGGTTAAAGTCTCAACCAAACTAGTCGACATTTCTGTGTGGAGTTTGCTTGTTCTCCCCGTGATCGCGTGGGTTTTCCCTGGGTTCTCCGGTTTCCTCCCACAGTCCAAAAACACGCAATTTACGTAAATCGAACACACTAAGCAAGCCCACAATAAGTCGGGGGGAGTTCATCGAGATCTACCTGAGCTCAAGCTCCCCTCTTGCCCTGCGAACGGGAGGGAGCCCAGGGCTCGAGGATCTCGTGAGCTCAGGGCTCTCTCCCGGGACAGCATGCCAAACTAGCTATATTACCAATCATCAGCTAAGTGTGAACTCTTGAAATATAATTTGTTGAGACTGAAAACCTATAATAGGGACCACAGGAATACTTATATTTGAAGTTTATATATATATATATATATATATTTAGTATGCTTAAATGTACTAAATGAAACAAGCACACAATTATTTTAAATGACTTTATTTTATAACACACTGTGACCGATCAGCATCCATTTCCTCAAGAACCGAAAAGAAGAAAAAAGATGGAAATGGGATTATAAAGAGGATGTGCTTGTGTGGTGTTACGAGCAGTTACACAGTTTAGAGCTGCAGAAACAACCAGACAGTATTCTTCACATTTACCACATTGGCTAGCATTCATACTACAGTAAAAGTCGTCTGATGAGCACATACTGTTTGGTATCTTGAAAGCAGTTGGTATTGTCTGCTGGTCAGAGTGACTGACATGAGAACAGCTCTGTGTAAAAGAAGAAGAAAAACAAAATGCAACCCTACAAAAAAGGGCACTCAAATATACAGGAAAAGTGCTCACAAGGCTGAAGGTCTGATTACTGATCAATTACTCAATAACTGTCATCTTAAACACTTAAGATAATGCACATTCGAGATTCGCTTCAAATGCTTATAAATATGAATTCGGTTTAAAACATTTAGAACTTGACCTGCGGTGCGCTCAGCACAGGTACAATTGATAGATTTTGATGTTGTGTATGACGAGATCTGCAGAAGATTTGAAGAACAGGCATAGACAAGTCAGAATATAGCTACACGAACAATAACCGGTCAAGTTTCAAGCTTGCATGAATAAGAACACCAATTATTATGAGTGACGGACAAGCTCTGTTTAAATGAATCGAGTCAAATATTGGCTGATTACAGCAGAGAAAATTCACAAGCAGCTCTCATTACAGTTCAGTGTGAGATTACAAACAGAAATGAATCATCAACAGTTGCCTGATCACAGCTGATACTTGGATAATTTTGTAAACTCTTTCGCTAAAATCATTTGTAGGCTAACATTTTTTTTAAACCATTCTGTAATAGTTCCAACTTGCACTTTCTAAGCATAACAGTTTCTAAACAATTACCAGTCCTGCAATATATTATATAGATCTGAGACGTTTGTGTATCGACATGACTTGTCTATGTAACACAGTTTTTAAAAATGTATTGTATGCATTGTGTATACTTCAGTTCATAATTACATGAGAGTGCTTAAACCTTTCATACACATTCCAATCCTCCTGTTTGATGCATAACCCCTCCCACCCTCACATATGTTAATTTATGGCCAATCACGTTCATTTCTGGATCTCTTTCATTCTGTTGAGGGCGGAGCCAGCCTGGAACCATTCGATCTGGGTTTCGTTGAAGGTGTGGTTTAACTCAATTGTTTCTGAGCTTCCATCAGTGTGCTTGATGACGGCTTTAAGAGACTGAAGGAACAAAAATATTAATAAAATTAGGTTAAACATTAGGAAAGGTTGTTATTTACTGCAGGTTCTCTCAAACAGGAGTTTATTAAGGCATAAAAAAGGGGTTCGTCAGTTTATAAAAATGCTAATAATTAAAATACATAAATTGTTTCATAGCTTGTCTTCTAGTGATGGGACCATCAAGTAAGTTCAGCAATTTCAAGCCAATCCGGTAAATATTTTAGGTCAAGAGTTTCAAAGACAAAGACTCATTGAGCACGAAGCATAATATATAAATATATAAATAATATACACAAATATATGATTTAAATATCTATAAACACCCATTTTAAATGAAGCCATGGAAGATATTCAGTCAAGGGCAGTGAATGTTTTTAGCCCTTTAATATTAACAACATAGACTTATGAGGCTCCATTTACCATTGACTTTATACACTGATCAAATATAATTACTTTATCACTGTGATCCTTTTTACTTACACATAACTGACTGAGCAATAAGCAGTGAAAATGGACTGAATTCAGCATCAACATATGGTCTAAATGTGTTTTCTGCATGGGGTTCTGGCTCTGTTATGCAACAAATTCAGTTCTCTGTTGTATGGTGGCTGAGTAAGCTCAAACACACTGCAAAGTTAAGAAAACATGCTAAAAGAAAAAAAAGACTAACAAATTTAGAAAACAAGTTTGACAACATATGTGAACAAATTCTCATAACACATAAAATTAAAAAAACGCACTGCAAATAGTGCAGACCACATTGGAAATGTATCGGGGGACCGCAAATAGCGTCAAATCTGGCTACTTCCTGTTTGGAGTCGGCAGTATATACAAACAACAATGAAACACATGACCAAATACGCAAAAACTCCCCTCACAGATCTCAGACAAAACTGCTGACTATAAACAAGAACAGCCAGGTTCGTATCTTTCCTTGACATATTTCCGTTGATGTTTGTGCTATTACAGAACACATTCTGTATTTGCATGTGTTGTGACAATTGTATGTGCATGTGTTCTCATACTGCTGAAGTTTTCTCTATTTGTTAGTGTTTTCCTGTTTTCATGTGTTTTCTTAGCTTGCAGCACATCTGAGCTCTCAGCTCCCTGTACTTTTGTGCTTTAATGATTCAAACTCATCCCACTCTTTTGTTGCATTCATCTATTTCCCCAAACTGCATAAGCAGCCTTCTGCTGCACAGATAGATTTGCATACAGATAAAACACAAAGAAAAATCTTTATTTAATTGACACTGTCATTAAGCTTAGCACCAGGTACACTTTAAAAATCCTTGTTTTAGTTTATTAGTAGTTTTGGCTGGAAAAAAAATTAAGAAAATTCCTGATTTACACAACAAGCTTTATCCTGAGACTAACTCAATCCAGGAATCCAGGAAAAATAATTGCTGTTTAAAAATAGCTCTTACCTTTCCAGGGGCAAAGCTCTTAAGCCCTAAAATGGAGACTTTATCATCTGGGCGAATTTTGTCGTAATCAGCAGGATTGGAGAAGGTGAGGGGCAGCAGGCCCTGCTTCTTCAAGTTTGTTTCTGTTGACAGTCATGAAAGGCTTATTGAAATCAACTGCTAAATAGCTTCAGTTCGAGGAAAACCTAAATGTGTTTTTAATTCAAATTCTCGCTAACCATGGATTCTAGCAAAGCTCTTCACAATGATGGCCCTCCCTCCTAAATGTCTGGGCTCCAGAGCAGCATGTTCTCTGCTGGATCCCTCACCGTAGTTCTCATCTCCCACAACTACCCACGAAATATTGTTCTTCTACAAGTGGGAAAATGCAGGTAATTCAGAAAACATTACGAATTGTCAACAGACAAATAGCAATAAAAGAGAACAGGAGAACAGAAAGAAAGAAAGAAAGAAAGAGAGAGAGAGAGAGAGAGAGAGAGAGAGAGAGAGAAAGACAGCTCTTACTTTGTAATGGCGAGCAACATCAGGAACGCCGCCATATTCCCCAGTCAGAAGGTTGCGGAGTTTATTGACGCCATCATTCTCAATATTAACGGCACCAATAAGCAGGTTATTGGAAATATTATCAAGGTGGCCACGGAACTTCAGCCAGGGTCCAGCAGCGCTAATGTGGTCAGTGGTGCACTTTCCTTTCACCTGACAAAAAGAAATTCATTATTCAAAGTTAAATTAAAGACTCATAAAACATTTTTTTCAGAGATGTTAATAGAGGTTGCACATCATTGAATAATGTTAAAAAGTAGGAGAAAACGAAATCATTTTAAGCTTTTGTTGTGCTTTTTTCAACTTCCGACTCTGAAATCAGTCATCACAGAATGTAACACATCTTATTTTGTGAAATGTTTCTTTTCGTGAATATTTTTATGAAACTGCATTGTTGTGATCCTATGTGAAGATGCTTTGCTTAAAACATTAGTTCACCAAAAAATGAAAATTCTGTTATTAATTACTCTCCCCCATGTTTTTCCAATATCCTGAGACCTTTGTTCATCCTCTAAACACAAATGAAGATATTTTAGATGAAATACAAGAGCTCTCTGATCCTCCATAGACCTTCTACGGGACTTCAGTTGTTTAACTGAGTTCATACAAAGCTCCAAGAACACTTTTGTGTGTCAATTGTTTTGTTTTTTTTTTGTAACTTTTTTCATCTATATCTTCCACATCAGATCAGGGTGCTGGGCTGCTGACTAATGGCAATACGTCATACTGACCATCATGAACATGCACCCTGATGACCTGATGAGGAAGAAAAGACAAAGAGAAACAAAGTAGTTTTTACATTTTTTTTTGGCAAACAAAATTGTTTTGGGAGCTTTTTATGATTAGTTAAACCAATGTCACATAGAATGTTTTGACTGTTTTCTTGTTTCCTGGATTTTGTACATCTCATGACCATTGCTATCTATGGAGAATGAGAGCGCTTCTCGAATTTAATCTAAAATAAGTTTAAAAAAAGGTGTCAAGCGATTGGGGCGACATGATGGTAAGTAATTAATAACAAAATTTCATTTTTTGGTGAACTAACAGTTTGTTTGTTTTAAGATATATTTTGGCATTTTGCCTTTATTGACAGGACCGTAGCTTGACAGGAATTGAAATTGGAGGATAAGGCAGAAGGAGAGAGAGAGAGAGAGAGAGAGAGAGAGAGAGAGAGAGAGAGAGAGAGAGAGAGAGAGAGAGAGAGAGAGAGAGAGAGAGAGAGAGAGAGAGAGAAAGAGAGAGAGAGAGAGAGAGAGAGAGAGAGAGAGAGAGAGAGAGAGATTTGGTTGCAGAGATGAGTGTAGGCAGAGCCAAGAGCCATGGGAGCAGAACGTTGTGACGCTGATGGCCAGTGTTTAACAAGTGCTGGGCTGCTGACTAATGGCAATACGTCATACTGACCATCATAAACATGCACCCTGATGACCTGATGAGGATTTTTTGGTGAACTAACAGTTTGTTTGTTTTTTTAAAGATATATTTTGGCATTTTGCCTTTATTGACAGGACCATAGCTTCACAGGATGTGAAATTGGAGGATAAGGCAGAAGGAGAGAGAGAGAGAGAGAGAGAGGTTTGGTTGCGGAGATGAGTGTAGGCAGAGCCAAGAGCCATGGGAGCAGAACGTTGTGACGCTGATGGCCAGTGTTTAACAAGTGTCGAAATCTCACGGAGGAGCACCAGATGGATGCTCTCATTTTAATTAAATGTTCACCAGTTCCTGCCTCTTTCTTTCTTGAATGAGTGTGAGCTACCTCTACAGTAGCATTGGGTTTATTTCCAACATTAACTCAAAACACTGGCAAAAAACTCAACACAGTGGAACATAGAAACTCCACTGGCGTTTCGGTTGTGTTATTATCAGACAGAACACAGAAGTATAAATGCTCACAATGCCATTGGCTACATGCAAGGTATAAATCAGGGTTAATGTTGAACTGCTCTGTGCATTTGTGGGAAGATGTGATGCTTTTAAGTGCGTCAAAGCAAAGTGCTAACAAAAAGGCATTTCACACGTCATTAAAATACAGAATTTCAAACACCAAGATTTACCTTGATGAGCACTTGGAGGTCCTCGAGGTCTTTTCCACTCCACTTGTCGAAGGGCTCGAGCAGCTGCAGACGGTTGCTCTGTGGGTTAACATCTACTTTAAGAGCAGAGCCATCAGCTGGTGGGTGCTGGTAGGTGTCCTGACCTGGGTCAAAGTCACGAGCAGGAAGTTCATCTCCTGTGGGCGGCTCCAGTTTAAACTTCTCTCCATTGGGGGCTGTGAGGAAGTCGGTCTCAGGGTTGAACTTCAGTGTGCCTGCGATAGCAAGGGCTGTGACAATCTGTGAATCAAATGAAACAATGATATTAGCATGTTTGGATACACACAGAAAGGTTTATGGGAAAGAAATACAATGTGTGGTACCTCCGGAGAGGTGACAAAAGCATGAGTGGCAGGGTTGGCATCATTTCTGGCTGTGAAGTTCCTGTTGAATGATGTAACAATGGTGTTCTTCTCTCCCTTTTTAACGTCACGTCTGCAAGGAAGAGTTTATCGGTTTAAAATATGGCTTTATAACACCACTTTATTACACAGTAGTATAAATTGCTTGATTGTGATTGGTTGGTTGTGGAATTAAGGTCAAATATTTTTATGATGATAATGCTTCTGCTAAATTATGACCGTTGTCCCAAGCACCTGATTTTGTTTGAATCATAAAAGAGATGTGACATTTCACTCTCTGTCTTTTCACATCAATCAATTTCATACCCATTTTTAAAGAAAGTAACCCTGTATTAACTTGAAAGATGCTTATTTTGTATATAGCAACTCTATTTTATGGCAAGATCAATATAGATAAAAGTATATTACATAATAATAATAACAATGACAACTTCATACATCAATAAGAGACAACACAAAAAAAAAACACTTCAAATTTGTATTAAAAACATTATATATGATTTTTCACTGGGATGTCTGATACATAACATTCTTCCTGAAGAGACATTTTTAAAATATCTATCAAAGTATAATAAAAAAAAGCAACAGATCACCCAGTTTTTTTTTACATATTAAATAGACATTTTAAACTCTAATAATATAACAATATTAAAGTTTTTACTGTATTTTGATCAAACAAATGCAAGCTTTGAGAGCAAACATTTCTTTTAAAACCATATGAGAAAATCTTACAGGCTTTACTAAAATCTGCAATGTTAAGTTTAAACCTTATGAAAACTAATAGATATTTACCTGTCCCATTGGCCGATGCAGGGTCCACAGGCATTAGCCAGGACAATTCCACCAACATCCCTTAACACTTTAGCCTGCAGTTAAGACACGCATTCATCTGTCAGCCAAAATGCAGAAATTTGGTGGCATTAATCTACTAATAATGAACCCCCGGGCTCTCAAACTCAGACTCACATAGCCATCTCTCTCAATTGTGGCACGAATCTGCTCAGAACCAGGAGTGACAGTAAACTGGGCTTTGCACTTGAGACCCTTGTCGAGTGCTTGTTTGGCCAGGGAAGCGGCTCTGCCCATGTCCTCATAACTGGAGTTGGTGCAGCTTCCAATCAGACCTATAAAAGTTCAGTTAGAGTGACTGTGTTCATGACAGGAGTTCATTCTAATAAATAACGGCCACATAAAAATCGATAAAAGACCATTAAATCACTGACCAACTTTAACATCCAGGGGCCAGCCATTTTTCTCAGCGACAGAGCCGATGTCCGAAACAGGGTGGGCCAAGTCAGGAGTAAACGGGCCATTGATGTGAGGCTTCAGCTGTATTACAAAATTAATCATTAATCCTTCACTGTAGCTGTAACACACATTCAAGTCATTTACCTCAACTGACCTACTCTTACCTCATTTAGATTAATCTCAATCAGCTGGTCATAATGACAACCCGAGTCGGGAACCAATAAGTCCTTGTTCTCATCCGCTAAAGCAGCAATTTCTGTGGGAAAAAGTCGAATGAGAGGCCAATTTTATAAGAAAGAAAGAAAGAAATAAAATAAGTTTAATTATTCATTAACCAAAGACCAGTGTTATTGCTAACCTGCTCGTCCCGTCTTGTCCAAGTACGTCTTCATCCGGTGGTTGAAAGGGAACACAGAGGTGGTAGCTCCAATTTCAGCACCCATATTGCAGATTGTGGCCATTCCTAAATTTGAAAACCCAAAAGCACATTCATGACTCAAGTTTTGCTTTATGCAAACCCCACATCAGCAATTAATGGGAGTAACAAATGTTAGGTTTAAATTATTAAAGACGAGATTTTGAGAAAAGCATAGATGTATCGTCAACGACTGAAACATCTAGAGCTGTCTGCGATCCATGTTCTGTAGCATGAGATGTATTTTAAACAGAACTGAACATGATGACCACAGACAGTAGGGTAATGGGAAAAGCAATCTAATGACTTTTAAAAATGTGTGATTGATGGGCAGCATTTGAGAAGTATCATTTAATTGGAGTTTTTGAACATTAGTTTTTTCACAAATTTGCAGGTAATTTTAAACCAAGAAAAAAAAAAAAGCTAACTATGTGCTGTTTGTCAGCTGACTACCACCAACCAAGAAATTTAATTGCAGCAGGACAATAATGTCTGAACACTTCCCATTCATTATGACGTTCGATGTATACCACAACTAAAGCTAAATTTAACACTGAACACCCTGGCACACTACAATTATGCATTTCAACCTATTATTATGCATGTAGAAGGTAACAGTTCTGACACAATTACAGGAGAAAGGCTCTTAAATTGGCTTACGAAGCCTGTATGGAATGGAAAACTGTACATGCATAGGCCTAGTTGAATAATAAGGAGTACGGTGTACTGTGCGCCTCAAACACAAGATCCAGAACCAGATTATCCAGATCTCATTTGAGCAAAAGACCACTAAAAACAGGCCAATCAGAACGTAACAGACTGTGACATTACAGTGAGGATCAATAATGTGCAGGCTAAGCAAAAATCCCTTTTACGGTATACTATAGTTTTTGCAATGCCTCAACAGAATTTGATTCTTAAGGGGCAATTAATACTATACTGACATTAAAACTCACCACCGCAAGTAGTTCATTCATTCATTCATTTTCTTTATGGCTTAGTCCTTTTATTAATCTGGGGTCGCCACAGCGGAATGAACCGCCAACTTATCCAGCATATGTTTTACACAGCGGATGCCCTTCCAGCTGCAACCCATCACTGGGAAACATGCATACACACCCATTTACACTCATACACTACGGACAATTTAGCTCACCCAATTCACCTGTACTGCATGTCTTTGGACTTGTGGGGGAAACCGGAGCACCCGGAGGAAACCCACGCAAACACGGGGAGAACATGCAAACTCCACACAGAAACGCCAACTGACCCAGCCGGGGCTCGAACCAGCAACCTTCTTGCTGTGAGGCGATTGTGCTATCCACTGCGCCACCATGCTGCCCACCGCAAGTAGTTATTTAACTAATTCTTAATGAGTTAATGTCTGAAAGATACACAAACCTTAATGCCTTGAGATATACACTGAATTATTTAGAAATAAATCAAGAGACTAACTTTATAAAACAAACATTGGCTAACTCAATTACATTCTAAAACATTTTGTACAGTAACAAAAAAACTGCAGTGTTGCTCTGAGATACAAATGTTTTCTTGTGGCTGTGTGAATGCATTTTTATTGAAGAAAAAAGACAAAACTCTCTAAAACATAACTTACTTGATATTAACTTATTGTTTGTTAACCTATTCTATACAATCTCAAATTGTTATACAATAGTTTCACATTTATGATCGCACTGATATTTGGGAAAACTACACTCTAGCATATATGATATTACTTAACTATACAGGGATATTTTTTGCTTTTATAACTTAAATTACAAGGTCCTTCTAACCACATTCTTATAGACTTGATCACCCACTGCATGCTTTTAGATTCTTAAGACAAATTTTTACTCAATGTCAATGATGCAGGTATGTTTCATGATGACAGGAATCTAATATAAAATGGTAAGTTCAACCAAGCATTTAAATTCTGTCATTAATTTCTCATGTTGTTCCAAACCTTTAAGACCGTCGTTCTTCTTCGTTCAACACTAATTTCTCAAAAACTATTCAATAGTTTCTTCTCACAGTATCAGTTCAGGGCATGCATTCACAAGCACTGTGTGAACTGATGTATAGCACAGGTGCATCTGTGGTTTTCGTCTGTAGTTTGATTGAGCGCGCAATGCATACAGAGTGCAGTGCTCCTTGAATAATGTAATTTTTATTTTGCCATTTCTTTTGTATACCTTTCGGGACTTTGAAAGTTTTGTGACTGTTCTAAATAATAATAAAAAAGAGCTTTTTGATTTCATGTAAAATACCTTAATTTCAGTTGCAAAAATGTAAAGGTGACATGAAGAAAAACATGAAGGTGAGTAATCAATGACAGAATTTTCATTTCTGGATGAACAACACCTTTAAAAGGTGCAGTATGTAAGATCGACACCCTGTTGTTGAACTAGGTATCGCATTGCTGGATCAAAACAAAGCAAGTGCAGATTACCAGATTGAGGACCAAAAGTGATAATGATCGAGCCTAAAGGCTGATTTAAACAGAGTTCTAAATAAAAGCAATGGCACGTGATAAAAGTAATATTCTCCATATTAAAAACTGTTTTTGTTCTAACCAACTCCTCGAATTGATATATTAGAAACGGTTTCTATTTTTAGCAGCTGAACAACAGGATACAATGACAATGATCACCTCAGGTACTCCTCATGTGCTTTATTCAGTGTTGAACGCTAACAATGTGAGTTTGAATGCCATTTTACATGACATTTACTGCCATACTACTGAAAGCAGCAGCAGATAGTTTCACCTCAGATCTTAAAAACAAAATAAACTGTTTGAAATTGAACTTTAGAGCTGTGAAATAATGCAAACCAACACATATCAGTGATTCAGTATCTACATTTAATAATGTTAAAGAGGTTTAATATGTATTAATTGGATTATAAACCTTACCATTTCGTGAGTGAGTGCATATTCTGTGCTTCTGAATGGCTGTATTTAAATTTCTGTTGTGTTTCGTCTGGTGCAAACAGCCAAATTGCTTATCACTGCAAATCTCGTCATGTAGTGTGTTGCTAGGACATGGGGTTACAATATAACCTGCTCAACTAACGTTTACGCTCATAATATTTACATTATTTGCTAATGAATAACCTCATGTGGAACTCTAAATCTGCGTCTCATTTCGGAGTCTGCTACTGTCCACCAGAGGTCGCTTTGAGTAGCCTTTGTAAATGAATGAATGAAAGAGTGAAATACGCGGTTTTCCATCAAGGCAACCCAGGGTGCTGAAATATAATTGGCTCAACTGTCATTGGGTGGGTTAAAATAACCAAAACAAAAGATAGCATTCTGGGACGGAAAACACATTTCCAAAGCAGAATAACTGACTTCACTATTGTTTTTCAGATAAACAAGAATGTCCACTTGGCATGTTTCTTAAATATCTGCAAACATATTATGATTTTTTATGCTTTAGAATTGTCAAAAACTTACATACAGCACCTTTAATAACTGTCAGAGTAGGTTTTCACCTGTGCATGAGATGGAGTCCACACCAGGGCCGTGATACTCCACAATGGCACCAGTGCCACCCTTTACAGTCAAAATACCAGCAACTTTAAGGATGACATCTTTTGGTGAGGTCCAACCAGATAACGAGCCTGTCAGCTTCACACCAATGACCTGGGAAAGTTGATCTTTCGTAAATAAACATCCCCTATTGCCTGACTTTAGGCAGCAAAACATTTTTAAATCAATACACAAACAGATGTGCAAAAAAAATCCATAGCAGCTCACATTTGGACACTTCAACTCCCAGGGAATGCCTGCCATGACATCAACAGCATCAGCTCCACCAACTCCAATGCAGATGCAGCCCAAACCACCACCATTAGGGGTGTGAGAGTCTGTACCAATTAACATGACTCCTGGGTACGCATAGTTCTCCAAGATGATCTAAATGAAAGGAATATCAAAAAAATGTATATGAACATATATAAAAATTCAATAAAGTTCATCAAAATTGTCCTAAGATGAGATAAAGTATTGTTCAATAAACATTTTGGTTTACAACTTTAATGAAAAATGACACCTTCCTACTTTTATTATTAGCTGTCATAACACATTTGCTATCAAACATTAGGGCTCTTTTTTGTTGATGACAGAGTTATAAACACTTTCCACTTTTGGTTCAAGTGCTTCCCTCTGATTAATGAAAAATGGAGGTCATATTTTAGAAAATATAGAAATCTATAAATACTGAGAATAAATAACATCTCTGATGCGGTTTCCAACATGCAAGTGTTCATTTAAAAATCACCAATTTCATGCGCATCTTAAGTTACACAAAAATATAAGATTTTAAAATATAACAACATTTGTAACAGTACTGGACAAACTATATAGAAATGTCCAAATTCTAGTTAACAACTAGAAAAAGTGTTTTCTCCATTACCTGATGGATGATCCCGGAACCAGGTTTCCAAAAACCAACACCATATTTAGCCCCAGCACTAGCGAGGAAACTATAAACCTCTTGATTCACTTCCTGTTCAACAGCAAAGGAAACAATACATCAGTGTAGCAAGTGATGAATTAAAGTCATTTTAGTTCCTACAGCACAAAACTCATCTTTAAGATTAACTTTGACATTATCAGGCATATCCAGAACCACCACATACACACGGTCCTCTCACTCATTCACCTTGGCCTTCTGCAGATCTTGGGCTCCTCCAATCTGGGCCTCAATAAGATGGTCACAGTGGATGGTGGACGGCACTGCCACTTTTGGGAGTCCACTGCTGATGAACTGCAGCATGGCCATCTGTGCTGTTGCATCTTGCATAGCAACCCGATCAGGTCGCAGGCGCAAATACGTGCGTCCTCGAGCAATTTCCTGTCCAGCCGGGTCATCCAGATGGCCATACACAATCTTCTCTGACAGGGTGAGTGGCCGGTTGAGCCTGGAACATGAGAGTTGATATGCAAAGTGCTTGGGGAAAAACTTTGAAATTAACAAGCGCAGGTTGGAAAAGCGTTATTTCTTCAGCAAGTCAATCTATAAAAGATAACAATAAATGTGAGTGTTAAATACTATAATGCAGCCTCACCTTTTACGGACGATGTCAATATTTGAACGCAGCTTGTCATAGTTGACGTAAGAGTTTGGCTCAAAGTGGCTCATGGCCACCTTGGCCTTTGCGTTGAGAGCTGCCGCCACATGAAAACGGCGGGCACCCTGACCCAGAGCGAGCTGAAATAAACAAACAGGGATACATATAAATCTGGGGTCTTTTTTCATACCTCGCTTAATATATCGGAGATGATTTGACAAGTTCCAAATTTTTCAGATAACAGAGCTAATTTGCTAATGATAATTATGTTCTTCAAACTTGTTTGCAAATTAGATTAAAATATCTGAATGAATTGGACTGCTAATGTTAATTGTGAAGAACAGGTCTATCGATTCTCAAAATTATGAGCAGCAACGCAGATATTGGCTGGAGACAAGACAACAGTGTCATGACATCATCTGATATTCCTTTATTAGGCATGTGAGCTAAATGACATATTAGCTCCAGGCCAGGAGATAAGACAATTTGTTAAATGATATGCATTTGTAGTAGGCAATAATATTATTTGTCAACAATACTGTTCAGAAATGTATACCTGTAGAGTGGATTTGCTATACTTAACAACATAAAAAGTTTCTTAATCTTGTGGTGTATGGCATGTCTTTCAGTATAGCATTTGCTTGAAATGACAAAATCCTGTTCACATAAAATAAGCCTCTTCCCGAGCAGGTTTGAGCTTAAAGACCTGTTGCTATGAAAACAACTCCAGAATGAGTTTTGAACAAAACTAGAACATAAAACTCAGAAGTCACATGGTTAAACTATTATATAATAAACCAACCTCTTCCACCAACCTTTTCCAATGTAATTCCATGAATTTTACAGTTTTGTCATAGATATTTCTACTCTTAAATAATTCTAGTGATTTAATTTGCTGGTGATTCTTGTGTGGGATTAAAAAATTACTTAACTTCTATTATCATTGTTTCAATAAAAAATCATTTGTAAATATTTTGTATTTTAAAGGAATTTTATAGCACAACATTATATTAGTCATTAATATGTTTTACTCAAAAACTATGAGAAAATGGCATAAGAGTGGAGTCTGATGTATCAAAGAATTAATGAACGAGTTTTTTTCTTCTTCTGAAGATAAAGGAAGATATTTTGAAGAACATATGAAACCAACAGCCATTGACTTCTATATAGTATTTTTTTGTTCCCAACATTCTACTATGGATGTCTATGGCTGCTGCTTTCCTAAGTTCTTTATTATATCTTCCTTTGTGTTGAACAGAAGAATGAAATGCATAAAAAAGTTAGATGCAACTGAGTGCAAGTAAATAATGAGAAAATTTGTCAACTATCCCTTTAGCTTTTCAATAACACAGGTGCACAATTAAACATTTCTGGATAAAAGATGTTGTCATTAGTGTTCAATGCATTTAAACCTTTAGAACTTTTTTTACTGCAATCACTACAAGTGTGATACATTGTTTCCCTCACATTTTAAGGTTCCACGTGACATTGAGAACACTGCACAAAAACCATCAAAGATCTTGAATTAGGTTTAAGTTGACATAAACAACACAATGATTATACATTCAGTCAATCTCGACTAATAAAACAGATTAACGTGTGAAACCGAAGATAAACACTTGCTAGCATCAAGGTTATCTGAACTATTTTTGAACCTCATATTTTGTCAACTTACAGATATTATTAGACTGCTTAAACAACCTAAATATATGTTTTGTATCTCATATTAATATTGATAACATCAAAAGATTACAAGAATAATTCATTATGTGAAATCACAGCTGCTCGCTTTACTCATTATGACCAAACCTTAATTATGATTTACTAATTCTGAAATGCATACAACAATAGTATAAAGCTCAAATCTTATAATTTGATTTAGCAGATTTACTGTGGTTGTCAGATAATCTACATCGGTAGCGCAGTTATCCTCTCTGCGCTATTGTAACCTTGTGTTCACCTTGCGACTAAAATAAACAGCCTTACAAGATAATTACACAATGGGTCAATCGATAAAGCGGTTGTAAATATTGCTAGATTCGTGTTTTTACTGTTCTTTATCAAACAGCTGCAAATAAAGATTATACGCCATCAACTGCGGCGCAAAATCGGCTGCTGTGACATCCTTGGCCACAATGACCTGAGAACATTTCACGAGAGGATTTCAACACAAAAACAAGTGGTTAACTCATTCTGTGCGCCTCAGGCCGACATACAGCTATGAATAGAGTTAATGAATCGATGAACAAGCTCAAATCATGCGTGTCGATAGTATAAAATGCAGATGTTCATGTACCTGAAGCCGGGCGACGGTTAAGCAGTAAGTTGCCATTTTGTTCACTGACAAAGATGTGACGCTGAAAGATGACGTGCATGGTATAAGACCTTATTGTCTAGGAAGGTTTTTGAAATGCTTGAATCTAATCGTGTCTAACTTTCAAAATTCGACCATTTTAAAATGTTTTGATATTTCCTCATTGATTACTAACACAAAAAGCAAGTCCAAATGTTTGGAGAATAAAATTAATATTTGATTCCATTCGTTTTGTCCAGGTGTTCATCTCTTGCTTTTAGGACCTTTTCACAACGATATTTCTATTTTTATTATCTATAATATATGTTTGTGTTATATTTATGTGCCTGCTTGCTTTGTTCAAGTGCATTTATAAATGTTAACAAATACAACCTTAGGTTATTCAACATTTAAACCACACAGTCTATGGTTTAATTGAGTTGTCCCCCAAAAACCTCAAGAATCGTGTTGTTTCAGCTCATTTTAAATAAGTAGTTTGAACAAACATCAGACGTCATTTTTTTGAGTGTTTACACAAGTTAATGGAAACGTATTGTAAAATGTTAACATTATCAATTAAAGTTTACATTTATTTGAAAAAAAAAATACAAATAAATAAACAACCGGAGACAGATTTATAATATTACAGGTAACTTAACAATAAAGCTTTCATTTGTTAATATAAGTTGTTAATATAGATATTTTTATATTTCCATGAGATGATTATGGCACCATATCCATAACAATAAACTGTTGTATTTTTATTTTAACCTAGCATTAACAGATGAATATTTCCCAGTGATGGGTTGTAGCTGGAAGGGCATCTGCTGCGTAAAACATATGCTGGATAAGTTGGCAGTTCATTCCGCTGTGGTGACCCCAGATTAATAAAGTGACTAAGCCGAAAAGAAAATGAATGAATGAATGAATAACAGATGAATAAATACTAACAATTTACATATTTTAACTTAGACTATTGTTCACTAACACAGTGCACTTTTATAGGCTTATGAAAACAGACACTGTTTTTCAGCAATCTAATAACTTAGAACATACATATATATGGTAGGCTGGTCAGAGGTCGCCACAGCAGAATGAACCGCCAACTTATCCACCATATGTTTTACGCAGCAGATGCCCTTCCAGCCGCAACCCAACACTAGTAAACACCCATACACTCTCACATTCACACTACAGCCAATTTAGCTTATTCAATTCACCTCTAGCGCATGTCTTTCGACTGTGGGGAAAACTGGAGCACCCAGAGGAAACCCATGCAAACACGGGGAGAACATGCACACTCCATATAAAAGCCAACTGACATCGAACCAGCGACCTTCTTGCTGTGAGGCGATTGTGTTATCCACTGCAACACCGTGCCACTATTTTCTATTTTATTTAACTTTTTTTTACTTTATATCCTCAAAAATCTACATATCACCTATAGTAGTTTTGTATTCTGTCAATTATTATTGATATTAAGGGGAAGGGTTGAGAGTGCGTGTGTGTGAGAGAGAAAGAGTGGGAAGGAGGGAAGATCTCTGATTTACACTCCGGAGCTAAAGGGGGCGGTAATACACCAAAAAGCTGAAGAAGGAGCAGAAGGAGTACTCCGTCCGTCCGTTAGGTGGCAGTAGGTTGCTGCGCAGCTTTTAGTCCAAAACATCAGAAAAAGAAAGTTCGGAGGTTAGCGTTGCGTCGACGCTTGCTAGCTTGTTGTCTGCGCTCATTCTTTTATAATGGCGAAACATCACCCAGATTTGATTTTTTGCAGAAAACAGGCTGGAGTGGGTAAGGCTTACCTTTCATTAGCCCGTTAACAACTTGTTTCTTTAACAGTCCAATTTATAGCTAACAACGAGTGAGAATGTACACTCGCGCTAAATCAGATGAATGAACAATAAGGTTAAAATCTAAGCGGAGACGGTTCATTTGATCGTGAAACTTTATTAAGCAGATAAAATACCACCCTAACAAAGTTCTCATATATATTGCTAGTTAATCAAATATTTAATTTGAGAAATAAATAGGGTTAAGTATTGTGGCAACCAATGCAAACGTGCTTTTGTCGTTTGTTTACAGCGTCCTCAGTCGTTGGAGGGCGGAATTGTCATTTAGGGTTTATTTTTTTTAAACATTTTATTTATTTATTTATTTATTATTATTGAAGCATATAACTGACAAGCATATAGGATTATACGATGACATATGTCATACAAAACTTAGCCAGTGATGCAGAACGTACATAAAATAATATTTATATATATGTATGGGGGGGATCCATCATATTTAAATTATTCAATTATGCAGATTATATTTTGCATTATTAGAGATGTTTTTATAGCCGCCTTGTTTCTTGTAATTGAGGTCAAAGAATTATAAAATATTTTTAAATCTTTACAGAATAAATTTAAGGAGGGAGTAATAGACATTACTTTTGCATTGTGTCATTTAGGGTTTCAGATACTTTTAAAAATATAGTTCACACACACAACACACACACACAATCGGTTAAGTTAACTTAACAAATTTTAAGTGGAATGAACATAAAACGATAAAAAAAATAAAGTTGTTCCAAAAAAATTCCAAAAATGGTGTTGTTTCAGCTCATTTTAAATAAGTAGTTTGAGCAAGCAGCAAAACAATTTTTTGGGTGTACAGTGGAAGTCAATGACTACCAGTTTTTCCAGCGTTATTCAAAGTACATTGTGTTCAACAGAAAAAAAGCTCAAAAGGGTTTGAAACAAGCAGTGGATGAGTAAAGGGTACAGCATTTTATTTGTGGGTTGACTACCTTTTTAAAAAGGAAAGCACAATTCATACTGCATCATGTACTGCAAAAACAATACTGATCAATACATCATGTACTGCAAAAACAATACTGATTAATACATCATGTACTGCAAAATTAATATGATTGCTCAGTATATATATGTTTTGGTTTTAATTAATAAAATTAACCCGTTTTCAGTGTAAATGAATGTAAAATAATGTTTGTTAAAAAAGAAAATCTGTTATTGATCCCATTGGAAAGTCTTCTTGTTTTATTAATAAACTCACTTTATTTTTACCGACAAGTCTTTTTGTGTAGTTAACTAAATAAATGTTTATTACTTTTACAGTCTATAGACATTTTCATTGGACAACAAGACAAAATACTGAGCACCAACATAATGTGTACAGTTATTTGCATTTTGCAGATTGACGTATTGTCAGTTTTCCAAATTATTCAGTATATTTTCTTTCCTTGGTATTTATAAGGTCTTAATACTACTTAATAATAATTAATAATCTTAATAATAATTACCTTCAACCCCCCAGAAACAGTCATTTGTTTTGTACCTTTTGTGGTTTAAATATGCACGATTTCATTAATTATAAATCTAATTTGTTCTTTATTTCCTTTGCAGCCATTGGAAGACTGTGCGAAAAATGTAAGTTTTACTTTTACTAATTTTCCATTCAATAACAGTTATTCTTTATAAACTTTTATCTTCTATTATTTTGTGATCATATTTTTTAAATATTTATTTTATGTAAAGAAAGGTAAGTAAATTGTGTGATTGTGCATACAAAATCTGTTGGAAACAATACGTCGCATCAAGAAATTGATGTATTGATTCTCACATAAATCATTCATGACAGATTTATCATGTACTCATAATAAGTCATTTTAAACCCATGAGGAACGTAACACAGTTAATGATCATTTTAATTAAATATCTTCTTCCACTGAGAGTCTGTTCAAGAAAAAATCTAATGCTTCATTTAAGGGATAGTTCACAGAAAAATGAACATTTTCATCATTTACTCACCCTTTGTTAGTTTCAAACCTATTTGAACATTTTTAACATTAAGAAGATACTTTAAAGAAAGCTGTAAACCTGTAACCATTGACTTCCATATTATTTGTCTTTTCTACTATGGAAGTCAGTGGTTGCAGGTTTTTAGCTTTCTTCAAAATATCTTCTTTAGTGTTCAACAGAAGAATCTCATAAAGGTTTGGAACCATTTGAGGGTGAGTAAATAGTGAGTAAATGTTCATTTTTGGGTGAACTATCCCTTTAAATTTGTAACGAGATCAAAAAAGGATGACAGGATTTGTGTTTTGAAGGGCTGATACTGCTATAATGTTGTACTCTTTAACTCATATTTGTTTTCTTTTCAAGGTGATGGAAAATGCGTGATCTGCGACTCTTATGTCAGGCCTTGCACGCTGGTTCGTATTTGCGATGAATGCAACTATGGCTCTTACCAAGGACGCTGCGTAATCTGTGGAGGTCCTGGAGTGTCTGATGCCTATTACTGCAAAGAGTGCACCATCCAGGAGAAAGACGTGAGTACATCTGCTCTACATTTGCCCAAATTAGTGTATGAGGAGTCGTGATCACAATCCAAATCCTACTCAACTTTTTTGGCAATACATCGATAACACTTTATAATAACTGCACACTATGAATCATATAATAAGCATTAGCAAATAGTTGATTCCTCATTTATTAAGCATTAACTCTACATTAATAAACAACAGTAAGCAGTTTATAAATGCAGCTACAAATAATAATAAATACAGCTGCATTTTTACTTGTATATTATTGACTAATATGCACATTTGCATATGATTTATGTACAATGCAGTTTGTAAAATAATATTTTGTTCTCTTTTAGTGCATGTATTATATGAGGAACTTGCTTTGTTTATTAAACAAGTGGATCCAATTGGATTTACATTGTAAACCTTCAGTTAAAAAGGTTTTTTTTTTTATTTCATGTTTTAAGTTACTAAATGTTCAAAATCATTCTGCATAAATCCACAGATTTCTTTTTACAAAATTCTGCACAGAAATAGCAAAGAATGTTTGCTTATAAGCACATATAACGGGCTTAATGATTGTATGTTCATACTTAGTAATGAAAAATGTGTCCTTAACAAAATTAAGTGTGGCTTATTTGTCAGGCATATGGTAATAGCTACTCTTGTTCATAAATGTTAGTTATTCAGTATTAATTTAAATACGCACTAAACGGGCTTGGAATCTCAATTCAAACACCCAAGTGATCTTATTTCTATGTAAGAATCATTTGCCTAGGTTTGTTAATCCTTTGAAAATACGATCACAATGGAATACACAGATTTGTTTGTGTGCTGGCTGCTTACAAATAGCAGTAGACGTATAGTTATAATAAAGATACATGACGCATCTCCATTTGCATCTATCTATCCTAATCATTAGTCAAAAATAGAATTAGTGTGTCCCAAATCATAGTATGTTGAAACGAGTATTCCGTTACCCGGTTGGTCTGTTTGTGCAGATTTGTGCTCACTATACTGGCCAATGTTGCACAAATTACATTGTGTGTTGGATGTAAATTCGGTTAAAACTACAAACATGGGTTAAAAAGTCTTAACAAACTATAATTATGGAGTATAAGTGAGAATGAATAAAATAAGTTTGAATGACTTAATTATTTTCTAACCTGATGGAAAATATTTGTTTGATGTTTTCCACATTATATTTAATCTGCAACAGAGTGAACTTTTATAAAGATGCTACTGGTCTTTAACTTCCAAATGTATAACTGTGCAAACCCCTGAGGAGTTTTCTCTGCATGAAAGACTATTAACCTATAGGAAATTAAATATAAATAAATGTGGATGATGTGACAAGATGATTAATAGGGCACTTAACTAAGCAACAGATTGGTCCGTTAATGAGGTAGTAGTACAGTATGTCCCAAAGCTTGAATATTGGTCTTTTACACACACAAAATGATGTACTTTTAGGACAGTAGGTAAATTGGGACGCAGCATGTCTTTAATCTTTTCAGCAACACAGTATCATTGTTTATTACAGAAATAATTACTGAAATGTTACAGAAAGTCTAGTTATTTTTTTATTTCTTATTTATATTGTTATTTAGCAACAGAAGTACTTGAAAAACACTAATGTCAATGAAAGTCATCAGATAAAATTAAAATAACTTGACACTTCAGTTGAAGACTGTATCAGTTATATTGTTATACCACTAGACGGACTGGTGACAGGTAGCCATTCACAGGATTATTTGATTGAAATGTAAAAAAAAAAAATGTAATTCATTGAAATGTGGGACTCATCCAGCAATACGGTAAGTGAAGTCTTTTAGTAATTTAATCATTAAACAAATAATTCCTAATATTGTTTAATTGCAGCAATTTCCAGAGGCTCTACAAAATGACATTGTTTTAGTTGTCTATTCCAAATAATCTGAGAATTGTGTTTAAACTAAACATGTTTTTTCTCAGCTTATCCAGAAGCTTGCGTAACTGTAAGTTTCTGAAAAGGTGTCTTTTTCTTTGCACCACAGAGAGATGGCTGTCCTAAGATTGTGAATCTGGGCAGCTCAAAGACTGATCTTTTCTATGAGAGGAAAAAATATGGCTTCAAGAAGAGGTGAAGAAAGAAACGGAAGGATTTTGTTTGTCAAAGTAGCTTTTTTTGTGCAAGATTTGTTCATTTTGTTATCAGACTTAATACAATAAAAAGATGTTTTTAAATGTTGTGATTTACTTTGTTGTAATTGTCATGGTTCATACTTCATACAAGACCAAAACGTTTTTTAAAATGTTATTTGTAACCTTTTATAACTCCTCAATTTTTTACTTGTATTTTGTTTTACACAAACTGCATCTGGCATGTAATTCAACATGATTTTGTTGCTTCTCTCTCTCTGCTGCCCTGTCATGAAAAGTAAAAAATTATCAAACATTTACTAATCCATTATTAAAATTAAACATTAACTTAACAATATTAAATGTTGTAATTGTTAATATAATTTATTGCAACTGAGCTAATGTTCACACGAGTGTTATTGACTAATGATAAATAAATACCATGCTATTAGTCAATAAATCTTAGTTAATGCAATAACTTAACTAATAGAGACCAGAGTTGTTAAAGCAAGGGTTTTTAGTACCTTTTTATATTGTAGGAAAAATAAATCTAATGTTTAATAACAATCAAATTGATAGTTTATGTAAACCAGATTCAGTATGTATGTGTGGGGGTATTTTTCTACTAGTTTTTAAACCTGTGCAAGGTTTATTTTAAGATTGTGGATTTGCAATATATGGACATAAAAATTTGTTTTAGCAATGTTAAAGAATAATTGATCATTCTAATTTTCAATCATTTAATTAGATAAAATACCATTTGAAAGTTGTAACTAATCTTGACTGAATTGTGATGGATGCTGATGAAAGACTCTAGTATAGACTGAAATGCCACATGAATGATAGCGCTCTGTCAGACTAGAGTTTGTTTGTTTGGGTGGACTCTACTTTGTATCTGAGTGTCACTGCCTTTTATTAAGCCCCTCCCCTTTCAAACCCCTCCTCCTTTCCTTATGCAACTTTTTTTTTTTGGCATCTGTCTGCGTTACACAACACTGCTCCCCCGTCTGAAATTTGAGATTCAAGTCTCACTTCATGTGATTTATAAAGAAGAAAAACCTTCGGTAAAACAAATTTGAGTTTAATAATATGTACAACATGAAACAGCCAAGACAACATTTACAAGTCAAAAACACCTAAAAAAGAAAAGCCTTTCTTTCATAAAGAACAATCAACAATTAGAAAAAGACTTCTTTACTGCGATAAAGTTGGCTTCTACATATTCAACCAAGACTGATATCAGAATTACTCACTGTTCCTTTCAGAACAGACTGCATTTGTTTGGTTTCTCATCTTACACTTCGCACCCGCCAGAAAGGAAGCTCGAGGAGAAACGACAAACTGAAGGTGCGCTTTTAAAGAGTTTCAACAGACCGCAAATATGCACAGTTTAAAACCTGATTTGAGTGGAGTCCTTGTGTACTGCTACAACAACTGATCTTCAGAGTTTGGATCAAAATTAGCTTTGGTCAGGCTTACATTACGCATCAAACTGCCAACATACGAAAAAAGACAAACGGTCGTCGCATTTGAGTACTTAAACTTAGTAATAAAAGGCAGCCGACTTCACGACAATAAACAAAGCAAAAGACAAGATTTTTTTGTGAATCTGAGGAACTTTATCTTCTTTCCCTGATGATAAACAAGGACAGAGACTAAAGATGTGCTTAAAACAAAAAGCAGGAACGTGGCAAGCGGAGGTTTGAGTTTGGTTTCTGATATATAACACAATTGTGCTTTTATTATTTACTATTTTTATATCATATAAATATTACTATATTTTATTATTATTCATTAGATACTTTATTTTATTAACAGTCATGCTGCTAAAGACACTTATGGATCCTTATTTGATAGTTATCTGAAAAAATATGATACATATGAAAAAGAAAACTTTTATATAAAGCACTTCATTTGATTTGCCCTAAATTGAAAGCAGATACAAGACCGGGTCACCTGTACAGCGTGTTATTTCTGTACATAAACTGACCTCCATGTGTCCCAGAAAGGGCGAACTACCATCCTGAAGTAAACAAAGTATGATTTTAAAAGATCTCAGACTTGTTTTGACTCCATCTAAAATTTTCTGCTCAAGTCAAGCAGGACAGTTGCAGACAGACAAAACGTTTTTTTTTTTCGTAACACAAACATGCTATATTTACATTTCCTGCTAATAGTTTTTTTGTTTAGGTTAATCTGCAATTCTTTAAAATGCAATACAAACTCCCCATATTTCAATAATCGCCTCTTCTACGGTTCACACTCATACATGTGAAAGTACACTGAAATCAGTGCTTGTTTAATAAATGCAGACTGTTGACTTTGTGCACACTATTCCCTAAAACTACTTTGATACCATAAAACTTGTAAACAAGAGCAGATGGGGAAGACCTTTTTTTCTACATTGGTGTAAAGCTCAGATGAATATATTGGGTATGCAGTTGTATTAAACCGAAAGAAAGAGTTGTTGACCATGTTACTAAGCACATGAACGTCACTTAGCTCTACAGTCTGAATCATTCACCTGCTTCTATCCTGTCTTCTCCTCTTCGTTCCAAACTATTATTCATTTATAGCCTTTCAACAATGCAAATGAATCAATAATTGCTCAGAGGTCTTCTTCCGGTCCACTTGAAAAAGAAAATAAAGCAAAAGTTGTTAATGGCATGTCTTAGTAACAGCGTAGTGCCTCATTTATTACAGGCAGTGTGTTTTTATATACAAATGCTCTGTGTACGCAATTGTCCCTTACAGCAGTCCGTATTTGGCTTCATATCGTGCCACAGTGTTCTTGCAGCGCCCAAAGTCCTTACGCAACTCTGCCACTTCCTGTCTGAGCGCTGAGTTTTCCCTCTCCAGAAACGCTGCTCGTACTGTGATCTGATTCTCTTTCAGACGCCTGGCATCCCGTGAACGTTTGGCTGCAACATTGTTCTTCTTCCTCCGCTGCCAGTATTTCTCATCCTGAAATAGTGCGTGAACATTAAAACGTATATTTGGAAACAAAACCTTTCTTTGTGTTTGTAATGGCACAGTTGTTATAATTGAGGCTTGCATCCTTTTATACCTTTTAAAATGATCAACATGAAACTGGAATTTAACTTCTCGTGACTTTACGTTTAGGGTGTAACTGTGTAATTAGATTCTGGGCCTGAGGCACAAATGCTGGTTTGGCTTTATTCCTTAGTCATAGTCAAGTATTTTGCACTTTATTAAGGAGCTATTTTAAGCAGTGCAATTTTTGTATCCAGACACCATTTTATTTGTATATATAACTTTTATCATTGTTTAAAGTTTTAGGGGGAAAAATAAAATGTTGTTAACCTCACATAAAATGTTAAATAAAAAACACTTTTGCACAAACAATTTTATTTTGAACAAAACTAAAAAATACATAATAATAATAATAATAATAATGTTGTTTTATGTTTTTACTTTTGGTTAACTAAAATTACCCTTATCTTAATAATAGATTAATAATAAATAAAAATAACAAATCTTACTTTATTTCAGGTAGTTGCTGCTAAATTACTAAGAACTCAAATTAACAAGTACAGGTTTTAGTTCAATTTAATAACCCTAAAAAACAAACCTATTTTATTTCACAAAAATATAAAAAAGGTAGGGCTGCACGGTGGCGCAGTGAGTAGCACGATCGCTGGTTCGAGCTTCGGCTGGTTCAGTTGGCATTTCTGTGTGGAGTTTGCATGTTCTCTTCCTGTGTTTCCTCCGGGTGCTCCGGGTTCCCCCACAAGTCCAAAGACATGCGGTACAGGTGAATTGGGTAAGCTAAATTGTCCGTAGTGTATGTGTGTGAATGGGTGTGTGTGTGTGTGTGTGGATGTTTCCCAGAGATGGGTTGCGGCTAGAAGGGCATCCGCTGCGTAAAACATATGCTGGATAAGTTGGCAGCTCATTCCGCTGTGGCGACCCCAAATTAATAAAGGGACTAAGCCGGAAAAAAAGAAAATGAATGAATTAATAAAAAAGGGAAAAAGAAAAAAAAAATTATAATTTAGTTTAAAAACATACTATATTAAATCTAAACTGAAATAATAATAATAATAATAAAAAAAACTATAGGAATGTAAAAAAGGAAAAATAAAAATGACAAAAATACCATAAAATTACTCAAACTTTTGAGGTAAAATGATTTAATTTCAAGACACAAACGTTCCTCATAGTTTTTCATAGTTTCAACCCTGCTTTACGAGTTGACTGTGTACTTACCTTCTGTTCCTCAGGCACAAACACTTTCTTTGCCTTCTTAATCATAGGCTGCGGCTTCAGCTCCTCCTCGGAGAAGCGATGTTTGCGGGGATCAAACAATTCGCCTCCAGGAATGCTGGAGAGCACGAGGTCTGTGGGATCCGGCTCGAAGTTCACATCTACCTCGATTTCATCTGGATTAATGGCATCTGGTGTCATCTGCTTCTCTTCTGTGGAGAAAAGTGAATTAAGAAATGCCAACAATGAAATGACATTCATATCTAGTACGGTTTTATTACTTCCAAACACATCTTGCCATTTAATTCAGTATATCTAAATGTCGCTATCTTTGCTGTTACTCTCAGATCGTCACGATAAACAGATTAACCATGTAATGGATTCATACTCGGGTTGTGACAGAAAGCACAAAGTGTTCTGGTTTCCTTGCTGACCTGATTTGTTGTCTGCTGAGCTTGAGCTGGATGTGGTGATTGTGACCACTTCCTCTTCACACTGATCCAGTTCCATGACTGGCATTAGAGCAACTGCTGGGGCTGGTTTAATTGCAGAGGTTGTGGATGGTTCCTCAGTCGTCAGTTGTATGTTTTCCTTCTCACCGCTCTTTTGCTCATTCTCTGCTGCAGGAATGCCGTTCTCCATCAGAAACTCCTCCAGATCCATGTATTCCAGGTGGAAGGTGTCTCCATCATAGGGAATGGTCTTTTCCCAGATGGCGGGCGTTAAGGCGGCTGAAGGCCCCATTTCACTGACCCCTCCAGACTCCACACTCTCAAACAGCTTCTCTTTATCATTTTCTGAAATATAAAAGAATCAAATACTAAATCATAATAATATGTACAGTATTTTACATCAGACAGACTGCTACTAACCAAGCACATATTGTGTCCCTAAGTTATTGCATTCTAAACACATTTACAGGGTTAGTTCACCCAAAAATTCTGTTTACATGTTCCAAACCAGTTTGGTTTCTTTGTTCTGTTGAACACAGAAGACGATATTTGGAAGAATGTTGGGGGGGGGGAAACACCCCTGACATTCATAGGATTTTATTTGTTCCTACTATATATGTCAATGGCTGCTTTTTTCAGACATTCTTCAAACTATCTTGTTTTGTTTTCAATAGAAGAAAGAAATTCATGTTTACAACAACTAAAAAGTGAGTAAATGATGATAATTTTTCATTTTTGGGTGAACTGTCCCTTTAAACCTTGGTCAGTTATGTTTGTAACTGTATTTAAATGTGGTGCTACCACTTTTTCTTAACCCCGCCAAGTGAATCACGAGCGACGTGAAGTTTTGCTTTCATTTTGATTCCTGAATCGAATACCTTGATACCACAGGTGACTAATCCTCAAAGATAACCTAATTGAAAATTTATTAACAACTCCAATAGCAAATGTGTTGTATATTTTTAAGCATTAAATAACATAACTGGCACTTCTCAGTTCTCCATATTATCTCATCCTGCGTTATACAGAATATTTTCTTTTCATGACTGGATTCTGTGATTATGTCCATGTTTTTGCATCACAGAAGTCATTGGGCTCAACAGATGGTTCACATTTTTCATCTGCATTCCCAAATTTCATACCGTGCTTTTTCAAATTTCGCTTAAGGGAAGTAGAGTGAGATTTATCTGTACAATCCGTCACGTTCCTCTATTGTCACGTTTCACATCAGTTTGGGTATCAAATGGTGCATGGTGACTGTCATAGAAAGACCCTATGGAGTAAGACACAGGGTAAGATATTGTACTTCTCACTTATAATAATTATGCATATTTTCCAGTACCAATATACAACAGAACCCTAGCGTGAAACATTAAAGCATGGTGACACAGGATTAAATTTACACAGGGTTAACTGGTTCAAGTGTGAACTAAATTTAAGACTGAAATGTATATCTACATAGCGGCAACACAACTGTCATATTTTACAGTAACAAATCTTGAAATTATAAAGTTCAGCTAACTTACTTGATAGATATTGGTGTATACCTGAAAAAAATGATTCCATCTAGTGACGGAATAGATGTACTAAGGTCAGCAGAACCAATAAGTCCAAAGAACCGAATTTAAAAAAAAAAGGTTTAATGCCACGGTGTTTGTTTTCATTTTAAATGACCCTCTTAGGTTTGCTGTAGATACGATGGAGCATAAAAAACGAGTATCACCTTTATAACATTTACATATTTATTAGTACAAAAAGACGAATCTTATCCCACTACGCTAACTCATTGAAAAAAATCGCGGGATCAAAGAATGATTCATTCAGAGGCGGGCATCTCCAATTCCATCCAGTTTCCAGTCCGGCAAGCGTGACATATTAAGGGCCACGAACCAAGTTATAAATATCGCAAATAAACATGTTCTGTATTTACATAACGTCTGTATATTACCATACAGGTCGCCATTCGGCATTGCAGAGAGCAGCGCCTGCAAACTGCGCAGAGCCACGAGCGCCTGACCGACTGACTGATGCTGCACTTACCGTCGTCGCCTTCCAGAAGATTCGGCGGAGGGGTTTCCATTATTTTCTTTAAAACTACTGGAAATGCAGCCGAAATTTCAGCGCCTGCCTCCATTGTGATGGAAATAGGCTTCATCTCCATTTTCACCGACGCTTCTTTGTGCAGCGGGTAACTTTATAACCGACTTTAAATCCTTGCGTTAGTTTACCCAGGAAAACGATGTGTCTTCAATACGTTGAGTACTCAAAAACACACACTAAACCTGCAATCACCTCGACGCGTCACCTGTTCATTCACAGAATCTACTTGCTTGTGTTTGACCCGATTAGAGACTTCCAGTGCAGTGTTTTAATATTTACACAAACCACGCCTCTTTTGGAAAAAAATATATATACTGTTTTCGGGGATCCTGATTGGTTGGTTTTGTTTTAACCTTATGAATAATTAAATAGACGCAACTACAAATAGGCGTCAGTGCGTGCGTAGCGAAGACTTTACAAATCGATTTCTCTGTGGTCTGTTAAAACCAACTTAACGTATATTTTCAGTAGTGTATTAGAAAAACGTGTCACGAGACCTATATTAACACAAACTTTAAAATTACAGACCTTTTACACTTCTGTTATTTACAATACAACATGCTTCGTCATTGCTCATGTCTCGCGGGAGAACCGCCTGTTTCAGCCTATAACGGGTTTTGGCACATGGCCCTGCACGTGCACTCACAACACGTTTACTGTGCACACAGCCAATCACGAAGCAGCAAAGATGTTGCAAAAACTGTTGTATAGTTCATGTGTAAAGTGCGGTTGTAAACATCTTGCCCTTGAGGTTATATACTTTTTTTTTTAACCATTATTTCAATTTCAGGCCCAATTTGCAAGTTTGTTCTAATGCAATGACAAACTTCGATAGTAATTATATAATTACAACATGCATTTAAATGAGAAGATTTCCCATTGCAGAATGCGCTTTACATTTTACAAACAACTAGTGTGCGAGGACAATTTAGATTGGCCTGTATTAGTATTTATGTCGTAATTATATGTATATGTTATACTCAATATTACGTATTGAGTAATGTCCACTTTATATATATTTTTTGCATATTTAATGCAATACTGCCATAAAATTAATTGCAAAGATAAACTTTCTAGTCAGGTATTGTAGCGTACACGCCCCCAAAATAACAATACAAAAACCTTAATACGCAATATATGCTATAGACATTTATGATTTATGAAGAGGGAAAAAAACATTTATTGTAAATACAGCATTCTGTCCTACAAATCTGTATACCTTCCTGTCCTACTTTCCGTTTTTGATCACATGTACTCCTTGGTCTACTTGACGCATGGCGTAGTATCATAAACACAATGCTGCAGAATACCAGTTGCGTCCAGTACAGACTGCTTTATGAACACAGTGGAAATACGGATAAATTGCGAGTCTCCACTTTACCTGTATTCCCACTGTATGCATAATGTATTTAGCAAACATTGAAACATTCTTACCGTTATCATCTATCGAAGGGAGGGAGAAAGGGTACTCAAGCAGAGCTTTGAATATTTCCGGAATTTCTGAAGACATCTCAAAACGGTTTCAGTTTTTCAACACCTGGAAAAAAAAGCTGTATGCTGAAGACGTTTAATCTGAACCAAACTGTCTCTCACATGAAGAGTACATTGACTGACAAGTGAAAATTGTAAAAGTTTTTATGGTCACAAGGTCTGCCCTATCTACGAAGTTACTTAACTAGTCCCGCCTCAAATCGCTTCATTTCCATAGGGTTGGTCATTTTGACCAATGAGTGTCGTTTTATTGTGCCTACTGCTTAATATTAAGTAAGGCGTAGTAGCTTAGTGGTCAATCCAGCTGCATGTCTTCACTCTGATAGCCAATAGTAACGAAGACAAGTTATCTAAGGCTAAAAAATCTGCGCAGTTGTGAAAGTCAGGGCAGAAATTCAGTTTAAACGGTGATAATAGTATATCAGTTCTATTTACTGGAGTCAGAAATGTCGACTGTAATTGTAATTGGCAATATAATAAATTGTACCACGTCTGAGCGCAAAAATAAACGACTGAGAACGAATTTGACATCAATGGAAAATAACGCATCTGTAAGCAATAAGCCATAGACCTTAACTAAGCATGAAGGTAAACAGTTACTAGATCCAATAGTCACCTGATAATTCTTCATAATAAGGCTACTTTCTTCAATTCAACTGACTACTGATTATATGCATTACTGCCCTGTAAATTCTTTGACGTACAATTTCATAACCAGTTGCAAAAATAATTTTCTTGTATTGTTTGTCCATCACATCTGGACAAAAAAATGTTCTCTTGACACTGCATTTTGAATTCTGTTTTGTAGTCTACTTGCTAGTAGACAAGATATATTGAAGAAAGTTAGAAATCAGTCAACTATGGGTCCAGGATTTTCATGATGAGCATGGGAGGAATAGCCTGTGCGTAGACCTATCAGATGTCATCCAGGGATGGGCAAACTTTGTTCTGGAGGGCCGGTGTCCTAAAAAGTTTAGCTTTAGCCATAATCAAACACACCTGCCTGTAGCTTTTTAGTGTTCTTGAAGACACTGATTAAAATGTTCAGGTGCATTTGATTAGTGTTGGAGAAAAACACTGACCCTCCACTGACCGCGTTTGCCAATCCCTTACCAACACCCATCTATGACAAAAGTGTTCCCTAGTGCAGGGGTTCCCAAACTTTTCAGCCCGCGACCCCCAAAATTACAATGCCAGTGACTCGCGACCCCCACATTCCTTGGAGGTTGTTATAAATATACAAATGTTGCACATACAACAATAGGCCTATATAAACATGAGCACAAAACACAAAAAAGTGCAATAGTCTAACAACCATAGGCTATAATTTATATAGTCATTTATTAAATTGTTTAATATAATAACCTTACCCAATGAGACTGGTGGGCACAATGTTATCAGAACAATTCTTGGTTTAATTTTGGAGACCTCCACTCATAGATCATCCTCAATGTTCATTTGTAGCCTGTATATATTTTGAATGTATTTGATTGCCATAAAGGTGTAAGAAAGTTTAACCTGGTGTTATAAAATCAATATGCTGCAGCTGACGCTATTGCTGTGTTGTTAATCTAATGTAAACAATCCTATGAAAAAAAATTGATAGGCTGATAGCTTTTTATTTGCATGCTGATGCTTTTTTTATGTAACTATTAACTACTATTTTTTTATCTTCTGTGGGTTATGGATAAAATATGGTAATTAAAATATTGTAATAAATTTATTTGACTTTTGAAAATCACCAAGCGACCCCCTGTCACTGTCCTGCGACCCCCAATTTGGGAACCACTGCCCTAGTGGAAGGGTCCTCTTTCGACACACTTCACACACCGAATAGTCTGAGGAACATTATGAAGAGTTTAAGGCATTGCCTTAGCCTCAAAATCCCCAGATGTCAATCCAATTAAGCATCTGTGGAATGTGTTGGACCAGCAATTCTTATAACTCGTAACTTCCAGAAATCTGTATTTAGCACAAGACGGCTTCAGGGGTTTTGTAACCTCCATGTCTTGGTGCTGATTTGGCTACACAGAGGAACAAGATCTGCACATTTACATCTTTAATATAACTTTCTATAATTTGGGCCTATCTGAATGTTTGTTGAAGCCTCGTAGAGGGGCACACCTGTTCTAGGTCTAAGCTTGGTAATTCAATAAAAATCACACACGTTTTTCTAAAACAGTCTATTTATTGTTAAACACGTTCATGAGATTTGGTCCACTGTGATCAATATTTCACTTCCAACCAGGGAGAAAAAGGAGAAACAAAACAAACAAATGTAAAAATACAGTACAAAAAGAGGCATTGTTGTTTTTCCTTTTCATTTTTTCAAAACCCTGATTTTTAATATTTATTTTTTTTACTGGTTATCTAAGGAGGTGAAAAATAAACCCATCTTAACAGAAATTCTCAACCGATATAATCCAACATTGGCTAAATCCCACACTGAACATGAATTATGAACATACTTCTGTTTTACACTCCATCTAGAAAGTGTCAAACACAAATGTTATTTAAAATGGGCAATCATCCTTGGTTTCAAAGACCCGAGAGCCCAGAACATTCCAGTTCTGTGGTAAAAAATAAACTCAAGTGGAGAATGATGATGGTGAGTAGATGACCAATACTGCCGCCTTCGGACGGTCAATTGCCAGCAGTACTAACCCATTGATATGAATATGAATGATTGCAAAGTACATCCCACCGTTTTTGAGCAACAGAGACTGCTAACTGAGCTTCTCGGCTCTCAGGTTGCGCTCTATTTATCTTTATGGTTACGCACTCTACTTCAAGCTCTACCATGTCATCTCAGATCAACGAAAAACTTCAGATGAGAGTCGCGTGCAAAACCAGTCTCTATTGTCAACCAGAAAACATTAACAATACACTTCCCAACCGGTTCCTTAAACAAGTTGCCTAACAGCGTATATATCATTATACCGAAAGAGTAGGGTTATTCGTTAAGGTATTTATAATTGTATATAAATGTATTGTATAAGGCGCTATGCAGACAAACATAAATATCCATGTATGCTTTGTGTTCTGTCACAGAGCTGCGAGAATCCCATCAAAATAAAGACGCAGAGAATTTACTTAGGCGTGCAGTTTTGAAAGATGAATTTGAACTACAACCACTCTATAAATCCCAGGATTCAGATAAAGCAACAACTACGAAAACATCCCAAAAGCATGACTCACTACAGGTTAATGCGGTTTCATTTTCATTCAACTTGGAAGAACGTGAATGGTAAAAATCTCGGATCGGATCTCAAATCTTCTGTTCTGGACAGCTCACCAAGCATACATAGACATAATTCACTGTTAAGTATTATATTCATACATGGATACATATATTTAAAGTGTTATACATAGCAATTAACATATACATATATCAATAGCATATAGGAAGATAGAAGTAGTCATAATGGCAATCATTATCATCACTGTCATCATCATAATAATAGCAGTAGTAATAATATGATCCCTCGGTAAAGCGTACTAGGTCACTCCAGAACGTCCCTCTCAAATCTTCATATCATCTGTTACCAGACCCAAATCTGCTCCTTCATGTGTCATTTAAGCCCTGGAAATCAATGCGAGGAATATAAATGGATAATATTTTCCATAACAAACCATCTCAGGGTGCTTCAATCCTCTATAGCATTTACAAGCAGTTTGGGCTCATCTAGACCTTACAAAACCGACACTTCCGAAGTGACGCTTAAAAAAAAAAAAAAAAGTCACTAACCATCTAATCAGCAATACATGTCATATAGCATAGCTCAATAACAAGAAGTTCTATGTAATCAATACAAGGTAAGATTATACTTAATTAAGCTTAACTGCTAAGTTATCAATAATCATTAGTAGTATGCCAATATAGTAGATATAATTGTGTGTGTGTGTGTGTGTTTGTGTATATATATTTATATTTATATATATTTATATATCATGTCCACTGAAAGTAAGGACACAAGGCATACTAAGGGTAGCACTGGATGTCTTGACAGTATATTTGGAATAGAACTATGCATGGACAGGGTAAGTTTTGTTTGTTGCCTATTTTCTTGCTAACGCGTCTCCGTTCATGCTTCTAATACTAAATTAATCAAAGTTAAATATGGAAAAACTAAGGGGGCTACTGGCCTGCGATGAATTGTGGTGAGTCTCCTTGTAGCAAGCTTATGGGTTTTATAGATTATGCACTTCAAATCTCAATCTAACAGCTTTAACGTGATAAACACAGAAGCATTTTCCAACTGTCGATCACTCAATCTAAGAAAAAAAGAAGACAAATAATGTATACAAAGTGTTTCAATCAACTCATGTGCATTCCATCCTCATCTTTATCAAGCACTGCCAATGCAAAGTAAAAATAATGAGCAAATGAGTGTGTGTCAGTGCAAGATCTGTAATTAGCATTATGCAAAAATCTATGTAGGTGTTAGGGTGGTTTTGATTAGTTAATCCTTAAAGGGACAGTTCACCCAAAAATGAAAACCTCCTCACCATTCACTCAAGTGATTCTAAACTTGAGATTTTTTTCCTTCTGTTGAACACAATACAGGATATTCTGAAGAATGTTGGGGGTAAAAACAGCCATTGAGTTCCAAAGTAGGAACAAAAACTCAGTTTTTTTTTTTCTTTTCAACATTCTTCAGAATATCCTGTATCGTGTTCAACAGAAAACAAACAAACCAGTTTGGAACAAGTGGAGGATAAGTAAATGACAAAAGAAGTTTTTTGCGGGTAAACTATCCCTTTAATTGCCTTTGTCTCTCAAATACATTCCACATCTCAACAAATCTCAAATTTCTTGTAAATGGCCACTTTTGGCTGTACATTCAAACTCTTCTACCAATATGGCAGGAACAGAGAGTTAAGCACCGCTTCAGAAATTCATCAAAATCTGACACCACATACATGACTGATGCATGTGTGGCCTTCACGACGGGTGCTTTAATTTGATACAGGGAGAACCAGTCTGTTTTGGGTTTAAGTTTGAAGAGCACTGTGGGAAAAGATTCAACTCAATTCAACTCCTCAGAATTGTAAAAACGGAAGAAACTGCCCTTAGTTGAGTTAGCTGAAAAAGTACCAGTGTGCATTCACATACATGACACTATGAGCCTGTGCCAAGTGTCATGTTGGTGAGTGCGCAAATGTGTTTGATAATAAGTGAAAAAGCATGTGTGTGTGTGTATGTGTATGTGGCAACAATCAGTGTGTGTTAGTCCTAAAGTCAGACGCTCTGCCCTGAAGGGCAATAGAGCCTGCTACTTCCCAGAGTGGCACTGAAAGAGTGGAGAAGGGCCTTAGAAGCTGACATCTGAACAGGAAGACTCATCCAGACCACACTTTTGGACCAGGTCACAGGTCTCCTCCACCACCAGACATCCGTCGCCCAACCTGTCAGAAACAGCAGTGATAAATCTAATCATTAGACATACAGTATGATGATATTCAGTAAGACAATATACTGTGATAATGAACATGTACAATAGTAATACAGTGAATAATTGTGTATTATTTAAACTGTGCCTTTTAATGATAATTCAGTTTGTTTTGTTAGTGGTTGTTCATGACAGCACCAAATTGGTGATTTATTTTCAGACTTTAACATTTCACATGTTATTCTGGCCTATTCAATTTAAGATTCTGTGACTTTTATAGGCCCTTTGGTCGTTAACCCGTGTACAGCAACATTAGTTAATTTAACTAAACTCACAATAAAAATCACAAAAGCATTTATTTATCTTAGGTGCTGTTCATTTCTTAATGCCTAATAATGCATCAAAATCAAAAGTCGAAATTGTTTTATTACATTCAGGTGTATTTTCATACATTTTTTATTACATTCAGGTGTATTTTCTAAAAGTAACTTTAACATAATACCAATAATAATTACTTTAAAATAATAAATCACATGCCACCTATGAGAACTCTGAAATTTGATAAAATGTGGGATCCAGTCACAAGACTAATAATGTTGTTTAATTTCTTAAGATTTGTAAGTTTTTTTCTCTCTCTCTTAACATCCATTGTACATAATAATAATAATAATAATAGCTATTATATGACCATTTCTCACTGTTTTAATGCACAGGGTTCCACTCTTTCATAAACAGCACCTAAAATCAAGCACCTTTTTTAATTCACACATGTGTGACATATGTACATATGTAGTGCCATGACATTCCTTACTGTACTTAACATTTCATTTACACAATATTTACATAAAATATCAGAATAATGAAGGCTGAATAAAAATGTAGACACGTAAACAGTCATGTTTAAATAACTTGAACTCAAAACTGGTAATATTCAACTGCTTCTGAAATATTGAGAAAATGTGCATTATTTGTCAGTTGTTTTACAAGATTTAAATTGAAGACTTTTTAAATTAAGAATTTAATTTTTTTTACAGGACCATGACAATTGTTGAAATAACACCAAAAGCAAATGTCATTTCCAATAATTTCAAGCCCATTGAAGCATCTATGTTTGTTATTACCTTCCAGGTCTTGAATCAATATGGCTGAAATTCAAGTACTTTCAAGAAGCATGGGAACCCTGAATGCAATAACTAACATTAACTAATGAAAATTTAGTGTAGTGTAAAGTGTTACCTATTGTTCTCTATAATTCTTTTGCAACTTAATTTAAATCATTTCACAATGAAGTATTTTTGTTACTATACCTGTTAAAGTAACTTTTTTGCAGCTTAGGACAATATTGTGATAATACCGTATATAAAAGCTTCAGAAAACTTCATACCGGCAGATGTCTATTAATGATGCAGGTCAAAAAACATGAGATCACACAAACTACACATATCCTCCTCTCCTGCCACCCACCATTGACTCAGAACAGTCAGTTGGCATGGCAATCTGTTTTTCCTCTGGGGGTGGAGTCATAAGGTTGCTGTCTGCACGTCGGTGTTGATTGGTCAACGACAGCCACATCTCGTACATTTGCTGCATGTCTCTCACTGAGAAAGCACAGAAATACACACCTCGTTTTAACACACATAAACGGCCAATGGACATCACTAGATCATAAAACCAAAAAATAGCTGAATTAGGTGTATTCTCACAGCTGTTGTTTTTCATGTAGGTCCACACATCCCTCTCCTCCAAACTGTGTGCAAAAGAACAGTTCCCAATATAGTGGCACTTCTTCTGTTTCATGACATGAACACACATCTGCAAGCACAAATGGATATTATGATAAACATTCAAATTTTCAATTCATTTGAAAATCAGCTTAAATGAGAAACAAAGGTCCATCTGCCTGAAGGTGTTTTCAGAACTGGGTTTTATTAGTTTTGTTCTGCATTTTCTGCTTGGTTTGTTTTCCTTTAAGAAGGCATACCAAAATGCATTTATGCAAGAGAAGCACACTCAGAATCAGACACTGTTTTTTTGTAACATAATTCTTATTATGAAATATGATACTTCTTACTGTAGGCCTAAATGAAAGGCAAACTAAGGACAAAATGAAACAAATGCTTTAAATATGCCATGTGTGAAAACCCTAATACTTGACTGTAAACTATTTAAAATATTTTTTCATTATCATTATTATTATTATCATCATTTTTACAATGAACACAAATGAGATAACATATCCGACGGCAACTCTTGCAAGTCTAATATTAGTGCCTTTAAAACCTAAGCTGAAAATGACCAAAAGGTGCTTTGTGGAGAGCTGAAACATGACCTTTTCAATTATTGCACTGTGAATGGGAGTCCCAATATTTTGGGCTCTAGGTTAGAATTTTCTTAATTTAGAATTTTACCTTAAAATCAATATCGATTTCTGAAAACAAAAAACACCGTTTTGACATTATTTAGTGTTGATAATTTCTGGCTGATGGGTGAATACAACTAAATCATATTGACCTTATTCTTCATGTACGAGCGGGCGCCACCATTGGAGTCTTTTTGACTAAAGACTTCTGGTCTCATTTACTTGTTGATTTTTAGACGTTAAAAACAGCTTGTTCAGCTGCTTGATGTTGCAAATTTTCTTATTAAGTTATTCTTCTTTTTATGTACAGTCATGAACACACTTGTTTGTAGAGCAAGTAGTTTGACCGTTTTTTGCCTTTTATTATTTCTAGTCATTTCTCCCATAGGCGACTGAATAGAAAGTACTGTAACAATCGCAAAAATGAGCACACTTCCACAATGAAGAATAAGGTCTATGTGCACTGTGCCTGCCATCCAATAATTGCAAAAGGTTTAGGTTTTTTATTAGGGGTGTCAAAATTAATCGTTTCTTTAGTGCACCGCGATGTAGCAAACATAACAATTCGGTATGGATGCAGTAATAATCATAAGCGGTTATTACTTACTGAAGTCATTTACTGACGTCATTTATCTCATATGCGCTATATTGCGGCAGCATGGCGAGGGAGGCGAACGCGAGTAATTAAAACGCTCCAACTACTCAATGCAAAACTGCACAATTAACTGCGTGTGTTTGCTGGGCAGTGTTTCCCTGACACTGAAGTTACAGCAAAAGAACTCGCTCGACAGGGCTCAGAAAGCGAGCGGGATATTTACATTTGTTCATTTGCTATAACTGCTCATGTTGTCTGTGCATGTACTTGCATTTTTAAAGGTACAGTTTATATATCTGACTGTTTGTATTAAAGGACAAAATTGTGTTACAAATAATATATAAATACATTTATCAATTTTAATACAAGAATTGCTGTGTTGTGCAGTAAAATTTTTTAATTGTGTGTAGAAAGCATCGTCAGTGCACCGTGATGCACCGAGATACGAATTGAACCGAATGGATGGCATGATAATTGTAACCGAACCGTGAGAGCAGTGCAGGTTCACACCTCTAGTTTTTGTAAAAGAACCTTTCTTTTGTTCACAAAAGTAAACAAACATCAACACATACACAGCATGACTGAAGAAAACACACAACTGTCTGAAATGTATGTAATCACAAGTAATCTGCCAGTTATCTAGAAATGTTTTTGTTGATGATCATTTAGCTTAATATATCTCCTCTATTTTTTATTCATATATTTGCCTGTTAGTAATGGCCTAATCATTTTATGTGTTTAAATATTTTAATAGTAAGCGGTTACGATAGCCACTTTTTAAATGATTATATTTCAAAACAAACTGCAGCTGAAACCGTTATATGACTAAAAGGTTTATATGCAAATCACACTTATGAGGCAATTAATGAATGAAATAAACGGCAATTGAAATAAATTAAGTAAATGGAAATTTAACTTAAATACAGTTTGGTCTTTGTTGTCAATTTTGACCTTTGGATAAGGTTTCCTGTAATTCTTTTAACCTTTTTTTTTTTTTTTTTTTTAGAAAAACTGGCATGCACCCAAAATATTTACAAGTGATTCTGTATGAAACATTGAACCAGAATTGAATTGTGAAATCAATGCCAAAACCCAGCCCTAAAGATGAGGTGAACAAACACTGAATTCTCAGTGGGACACTGGAACACAGGAATGTAGAATAACTTTCTAAAGTTCAAGTCTGGTGACCTCTGACTTGCAAATTCCTCTCACATGAAGCAGTGTGACTAGCTGAGAACTGACTCCTTACATTGTGACCTCTTAACTGAATTAAAAAGAAAAGACAAATGTTCAATTTGCAGCGGTGCCAAAATATGGAGATCATCCCAGAATTTTACAATTAGAATGTACTATACGTTGAACTATGTTTTTAAAAGATGCAGTTTTTCTTCTATTGTAGTCATGTCTTTATTAATAACAATTAGAGATTAATAGAATTATTGGCTGCTAAAAATTGGCAAAAAAAAGGCATGTTTGTTTTTAGTCAAAAGCGACATGCCGAAAATATGAGCCAAAAAAAAGCCCATGCTTTGCAGCTCTGTCCAGCACTGTTCAGAGAGCTGGTTTCACTCTCCCTCCAGATGTAGTCACACAGCAGCATTCACACCGGATTCATTTCAATGACCAGCACAAAGCAAGAGCAGAATTTTCTCCGGGTCAAAAAAGGCGCGAGAGCAGAGCAGTGGAGGTCAAAGATCAGAAAAGATCACTCTGTGGATATTTCACTTATGTACCCATATACCCATCTATGTACTGCTCATGAAGCAAAGAAAAAGCAAAGCCTGCTCAAATGAAGCACTGACCCAACATTTCTATGCAGTGTACTTGTTCCTACTGCTTGCAGTGTTGTCATGGCAATGCTGCGGGTAAAATGACACATCTCAACTCATTCGCTGAAGTCGATAAAATGTGGGTTTTTTTTATGTTTTTAAAAGTCTGTATACTTTAAGTTATTGAATTCAATTTAAAAAGTCTTAAATTACTCTATATTATACAATAAAATAATAAATAAGTGCATCCAGAGGTTTTGGTCAAGAATTTCATTTTGGTATATATCATTTGGTTCAATTTCATTTGGTATAAATAAGTCTTTGATGCCCCTAAATTGAATGTGTAAACTGTAAGTGTGAATTTTCAGCTCAAAATACAACATAAATAATGTTTTATACCTCATAGAAACTGCCCCTTTTAGGCTTTGACCCAAATTGTGCTGTTTTGGTGGCTGTCGCCTTCAATTCAAATGAGATAGTGCTTTAAAAAAGAGGGCGGGGCTATAAAGGCCTGCATAGTGGCAGATTCAAAACTGGTGGACAGCTGCTTCTCACTCAGGACTGTCTATGCTAATGAGGGAGTAATCCTCATTAATGGGCGGAACTTCCCCCTCTGAGGACATGTAGAAAGGGGTGAATGTCAGTGTTTCTGCAGCCTGCTTTTATGAAGTGTGATTATAAAAAAATAGAACAAATGCGTTTTTACCATTAAAGGCTGGCTATATGCACACACTGTTGCCACACAACTGTGTTTAAACCCCTGATGAATAGTTTTTTATGAATAGTGATTTTTGCATAATAGATCATAAACAGATTCTGTATAAACAGAATAACTAACATAACACAAAATTTTGTTGTCAGAAATTGTATTTCTCAATTAACCACAGGATTGACAAATTAATCTAATTTAGGCACTATGATATTTAACAGACCGCGAGAACCACACAACTGCTCAGTGTCACCACTAAAACCTGCCTGTCTGAAGTAGCAGACAGAACAGTTTCTGTCAAGATAATTTAATCAACGCTGACTTACATCATACTGTTGTGGGTAGGTACGTGAAAAAGGCAACGGTCGCACTACTACCCACTTTTTCTTCTCAAACGATTTCACTAGCAACACCCTGCGCTCCTTTGTCCAACTGAAAGAAAAAGAAGACAAAAGAAACACTAAGAACTCTCATTACAGACCATAGTCAGGTTAGACACCATATTGAATTGAACACAGATGAAAACTAAGCTGTTATTGATAGACTTAAAATTCTTTACGTCACATATTATACAAAGGTCTTAAATTCATTTTCACAACTTCCAATACCTTTTTCATATATTTTTTTTAAACAATCTGCACATTCTAAACCTACAATTCATTAAATGAACTGTAGTTTTGTGCCTTGTAGTGACAAAAACGAAATATGGTATTATGCTAAAATGTATTGACCTCAGGCAAGGATGGAGTATACTGTGTCCAATAATAGCAGACACATTCAAACTGTTCCAGTAAACATACACGTTTATTTCTAATGAGCACGTGCACACTGGTGGTAAGATGATGCCTGCTTAAATAATGGAACCTGACCTGTGCCTGGCTTTGGCAGTGCAGTATTTCAGTGACTTGTCTGGCTCGTTGACCTGGCCCTCCCTCCAACACTGTCCACACACAAACTTCATCTTCAGATTCAGGCCACGCCCCCGACCGCATCCCACCAGTCCTCCACCTCCTCCTGTGCTTCCGCCGCTGATGCCTTCTCCTCCTCCTCCGCCGACCACACCTCCCGAGACCACAGTACTACCGCTGCTGCTTCCACTGGGCTGATGAGGCCCCGGCATGGGCTAAAGATGAACAGTGAAAAGAGAACAATTTACTAGAAAGATCAAAGAAACAGACTTAAGTCAAATCTACTGCTATAAAAAAAAATAAACTTTTTAATGCATTCAATACTTGTGTATTCTTTTCACATTCTAGTCTGTTTGGATTGAATAATCATTCAACTTAATGAGTACATATGAAAAAGTTTCGAATGTTATTAAACTAAATAATTAAATGTTATTATTAAAAATTAATTGAAAAAAAATATTGAAAAGTGTGTTTTTTTCTGTAATATGGAAATCCATATGTATAAGTTTAAAGTAAAAATGCAATGATTTGCCAAAAGACATATGTTATACAGTAAAACTCCCAAGAGTCCCAAAAAGTGTGTTAGATGTGGAACAATTTGACACTAAAACAACTTTAAAGATAATGGTTTCATTTAAATGTTATCTCTCTAAAAAAACAAAAAGAAAAAATATCTTATTGTAATTAAATGTGTATTTTTTGGGTATCAATGCATTTGCAAATGTTTTTTTCTGGTACAAAGATTAACATTTGTGAGACGGCAGTGTTATTGTTTGTTAAAGCCTCACCTTCTGTCTCTGCGCATTCTGTTCCAACCTGTGCCAGTGTCTCTTAGACTCCTGCACCATCTCCTCATGGGTAATACCTGAGCCAGAACACAAGTACAAATTAAATCTCATGAAGTGCTTTATTACTACGAGTTCCTTTCAATTATCCATGTCAAAGACCGCAATACAGAGCAAAGATAGCAATTCTATACACTGCAAAGTCAAAACATTTGTTGTTGTTTTAAAATAAATATTGCATTAAAACATTTGAAATCCCAGAACAAACAAAAGCTCTATAAGGATTTAAAGGCAAAATAGTAACTTGCAGCGTACATGCATCTATACAAAGAGCATATGCTATATACCTGTGTCCTGCTGAAGCACCCAACACTTGAGTTCAATGACTGAATGTGCAAAGGAGCAACTGTCCTCCCGTTGGCAGCCGTATCGCACTTCATGACGGCACACGTCAAACTGGCAGAGTGGGTGAAGAGGGCGTATTTTACTGTAGCGCACGTTTGCTGAGCGAACCACGTGCACCAGGCACCTGTTCAGTTAGACAACAGCATGAGACAGAGATATGAGAGGAGATATTATGATGGACACTTAAAGGGGTAGTTCACTCTGAAATATTAATTATTCCATGATTTGCTCTACCTCAAGGCATCTTAGGTGTTTAGGACTTTCTTCTTTCAGTCAAATCCAATAGAAGTTATTAAAAAAAATAATATCTCTGAGTTTTTCAAGCTCTACAAAAGCAATGGTAGGCCGATTTTTATCAGAAGTCCAAAAAAAGCGCATGCATTCATAATAAAAAAAGTGCCTCACGTGACTCCTGTAGCGAATCTATGGATTTTTACAAGAACAATTTTAAAACGTCCTATATTTAAACTAAAAAAAAACATTTTGCGCAACTTCTGATGAGCTACGGGAGACATTTTTTCCTTTTAGGTGCCTTTTATGTTGCATTTAGCGTCATCAGCTGGACAGGACTGCATTTTGTTAGTCTCGCTTCTCCAATAACATCCAGCTGCAGACCCGCAGACCCACACACTTTTCAGGCACACACAATCCAGCACACATGATCTGGGCAAATCACATATGGTTACGACGGATGTTAATCATTATTAACGTCTTCTCGGACATCGTCATCAATATATTTATATATATATTGCTAATTAATATTGTACACAATAGACATTAGTGTATACTATTTCACAAATATGGTGATCGAGATGAATGGGGAATGTTGTTTCAGATCACGGTTCAATATAATAGACTGAAGAATTTTCTATCAGTCATCATAGATGATCAGTCATTATTTATCTGACAGAGTCAATATAGCAGATACTCGTTTGATTGCCTTGCTGAACAATCTAAATTAGACAGGTTTAATTGATATAATGGATTCATTATAATGAAGGAAATAATAGCAAGTTAATATGTATAGACAATAATACATCTTTACATGTAATACAAAACATTTCACATTTAATAAATGTATAACTATATTAATATTTTACTCCAGCGATTGAACAGTATTTATTTGCTATAATAGCAATAATGATATTAATAATGAAATTTTTACTGAAATGGAAAACTAATGAATGGCAGTCGTAGTAGCATGGGCAGTCTCGATTGCCATATTTGTGAAATTCAGTAGGTGCTCCTACTGATGCTCCTAAGGATAATGCTCCTAAGGAGTTAGTCGTCGTTAAACAAAAAAAAAATAGAAGACTGATCTGTCATTAACCATATATGGATATATCTCCTCTTCACTGCACTTCTACATTGCGCATGTGCTTCAGTCCTGTCCTATGGTGCTAATGTACCTAAAAAGATGATTAAGACAACAGATGGTGGTTGCCGGACGTTACACAAAATAGTTTAAAATAAAGTGTAAATATAGATACTTTTCTTACAAAAACGTAGGAATTCAATAGAGGAGACTTTAATCACCCCCTGAAGCTGTGTGACACTTTTTATTATGAATGGAGGCATTTTATTAGACTGCTGATAAATATAAACAAACTGTTGCCATTGAAGCTAAAAACAAATCCTTCTTCTGGATTCTACTATCATTTTTGGGTGAACTAACCATTTAAGTGCTGCAAAACTGACATTAGTGGCTCCATTCGAGGTAATAAAAAAATAAAAAAATAAAAAAAAAAAAAGAGAGAGAGAAAAGTCGGGAGGGGATGACTCACTTGTTATCATCAAAGGGATGTCGTGCAGTGAGGTTGGAACACACAGCGAGATTCTCTTTGCTTCTCTTGCTAATGATACGAGGTTTACTGTCAAAACATTCCTACAGAAAGCCAGAGGCCAGAATTAGACGATATATCTTAACAAGGATCTAATGGCTAGCATTAAATATGAAGGTCAACATTACCTCACAGAGGAACATAAACATGCCCATATGGAGCTGGAGGAGACGGGTGACACTGAGGGCCCGACGTTCATTGGTGCCCAGAGGGTCAAACAGAAGCTCGCGACTCAGAGCTCCCTTCCTCTCTTGGGTCCAGACATCGATCTCCTCCTGGCAATAGGCAAAAGTGCAGTTCTCACCATACTGGCACTCCTGACGCTCTTGTACCTCTGCCAAAAACAACAATGATTTAAATCAGTGGAAATCTAAACAATCATATATGTGACCCTGGACCACAAAACCGGTCAGAACTGTCAGTTTTTTGGAAATTGAGATTTAAATTAATAAGCTTTACATTGATGTTTGGATTGTTAGAATAGGAGAGTAATGGGCTGATAGACAACTATTTTTTTGTTTAAATTTTTTTTAATTTTGACGCCCCTAACTTAGATACAAGCATAGGACGATAACGCTGTTTAGAATAGGCCCGGTTTTAAACAACTAACATTTTGTCATACTGTTCCTGCAGTGTGTGTATATATATATATATATATATATTTTTTTTTTTATTTATTTATTTTTTTTTTCCCGTGATGTCTAACACTTTTTTTTGGGCAACAGTATCTCCAACAGCAAAGGACTATTTACATCAAAGCTACGGGTCAGCCCACAATTCAGGAAATTTTTATTCTTAATTTTAATATTTTTATTTTAGCCCAACATGTTTACTGTTACAAAATATTTGAAATGTTTCTTAAAAATATATATATTTTGCTCAATCTGAAAAAAAGGTTTTTGTTTTACCCAGACATTTAAAAATAACATATTTTAGAGCAGTAATTTCAATACCGTGATATTTTTATCCAAGGTTATCGTATCGTCAGAATCTTACACCATGTCTACTTGATTATTAGGGAAAAAATCCTAATATCTTCTTTTTCCATCATAAGATTAATACTGATAACAAAACCAAGACTACCATTTGCCTATCCCATTGTTGTATATAGTGCATTCCTTACTAAAACACCAATCCAGTGTAAATAGTTTGCACAATAAACATCAACAAAACACAAAGCCATACCTTTGCAGAGAACAAATGCCCCAAGGAAGTTATTACGAGCAGGACGAGGTCGCACCCTTTTCCAGATGGGGTCGTCTGCAGTTTTGAGGCGACAGAGCAGCACATCTCGCTTACAGCGGTGAGCTGCATCAGGTTGATAATGGTAGTCCATGACTCTGGGCCCTAATTCAGAAAATTTTCATTTACTGGATTTCAGATTGGTATAAAATGCTCAGGAGTAGTACAAATATGATCTTTTTTCTCATATCACACATTAATACATAATAAGAGGTACAGTACCTATGCGACTGTAGCAAGCATTACAGGCCTGTCTGAACTCATGCGTGGCGGCCAGAGGGTTTCGTGACAGCAAAGAAAGGTTGGTACCGACTGGGCCATTCTGTTGGCAGTAAAAAATAAAATCTCAGACCAGGAAAAAGCAAACCATTAAAAATATTATACTGAGGAGAGCTAAAGAGACAAACTGTGTGCATTTACATAAACAGAACAGTTTAGACTCACTGCACTGGCGGCATTATGATTACGCAAACCAGGGATGAAACAGTGAGAGATTCGTCCACCTGAGATATGGAAGGAAAGGAAAATTAATTGGATAAAATTAGCAATCTCAAATTATTGTGAAGACATTACTAATACTTCAGCTGATCTGGTGCTCTAAAAATACTATTACATAATTTGTAATTTTTTTATTTTGTTTCATATTGTTATCAAGTCAATGTTAAGGAATTCTGTTATTACCATTGTTGATAACCATGTTTACTAAAAACACAATAAAGTTTAAAGTAAAAAAAAAACACTATCACCAAAGATAAAAACAGATGTCCTGCTTAATATTTTTGTAAAATCTTTTGTATAGTTATAAATAAGTGCCACTTGATTAATTTATTGCAGTCCGGAGGAAGAGAATTTTCATTCTAAATTGCCTTTTTAAAATGAAAACACTAGTGTAAATGGCACCATAGAACAGTAGTGTCTTTCACACACTATAATCATTAAGGCTGATTTATACATTCGCCTGGCTCCGCAACACGAGGCTCCACTGACTGCCGCGAGGTGTGAAGGCTTCTTATACTTGACGCTCAACATTGTACTATTATTTGTTACAACAGGGGGCAACGCAGTGTAACTGTCATGAAACGGTGGTGAAGACGTCAGTGGGTGGAGTAGCTTTATAAATGAATTTAATTAAACATAAAACAAACAGGTTGGAATAATAATGGTGGAAAACAGTTAGGGAAATTAACTTACTCTAGATTTTATATATCCAAGCTAATTGCGTACTTAATGCAAAACTTTCTATACAATTATAAAATAATTATTTTATTTTTAATTTATTTTATCAAATTAATTCTATAAATTAATTTACTTAAAAAGCCTTGGACAATCTTTGCACAAAATATATGTATTGTTTTTTCCTCAAAGCTTCAATAGAAACCTCAAGGACATCATGTAAGGCATTCATCCTTCATCCTTCAGATGCAGTCGCGAGCAAAGTTACAAAATATGTCATGAGCACTGCAAGCTGAAATACTGTTGCGCGCACCCAAAGTGAATGTTCGCAAACGCCTTAATTTCACATTCGCTGCATGCACTCAGGCGAACCTAAACCAGCCTTTAGACACTCACCAGGAAGTGTGTACTCGGAGAGTGAATCCAGTCCCCCTGTGATCAATGATCCAGAACCCCCTTTCCCTGCAGTGTCTGCAGCCCCAGAGCTGAAGGAGCCGAGGGACTCCATTGTCTGGGAAGAGGCTTCACTTTGACCCAACGCTGTGAAGGTCTCCAGTGGTGGAAGTGGACTGACAGCAGAGTTGAAAAATTGAGCCGCAAGCTGAGGGGAGGACGCTGGAAGACCCGGAGAATATGGAGGCCTCAAACCCACAGCAGTGTTTGGTAGATTTGTAGGAATGGCACCTTGAACTGGGTTCTAATGACAGGAGGAATAAACAGTAAATACATTGACCCATCCAGCATTTAGGGACTATGTCTTTTCTATTGCACTCACCACGCTGACCTCTGCCCCTTTGGGAATACTTTCCAGCAAGGTGTCTAGACATGAAGTGTCCTCATTCATTACACATTCTCCCATGTGTTCGGATACAGGCACAGAGTATGGCACCCGCCCCGACGGCTCCTGGTTTGGGCTTTCTGGCATGTCTTGGGGCACATCTGGGTCCAGTGAAGGAATCTGTGGGTCATCACTGACAGGAATTGGTGTAGCCAGAGGGGCAGGGATGCATTGGGCACTTGTTAAGTCTGTGGAAGAAACAGATGAGCAAACTGAATCCCCCCCAACTCATTTTACCCAATCTTATTATACATGTATGGTTGTAAATACCTGATCCAATATCATTCAAAGTCTCAAGACCATTTGAGGAGGTCTGAAAGAAAAAAACAAGGCAATTTGTACATTTAATCCAATTTCTGCAAACAAAAAGCATAAATATTTTTTTTAATTAAGCATGTATTTTCTATTAACAAACTTTGTTTAATTTAACTTGCCTCCCCAGTAGGAGAATTAGTTTCTCCATTGTTGTCTCCCCCAGATGTTGTAGAATCAAGCTGAAATAAAAAAAAAGAAAAAGTGTTGTTTTAGGGAGAGAAGAACTGTAAATAGCAACAATTTAAACTAATAACATTTTATCTAAAAGACAAACCTTAGGGCTGACGTATGCTTTGCGGATTTTCAAACCAAGTTTGTTGGCTAGATCCTGAGCAAGCTCACTGACTTGCCTGTCCTGTGTAAAATAAACCATTTTTTGTTAAATGAATACACAAAATAAATCATACAAATATACTTCATATATTATAAATATCAATAAATGCCATTCCTATACTACTGTCTGTATGATTTTTAGCATTTTTTGAGATAAGGCTACACTTACCCACTAAAAAAACAACAACAAAAAAAACAAACAAACAAACAATATCAATAAAATATTACATTTTTATATTTTTAAAAGCTAAAGTCTCTACAGGCTTTACGATCCTTCAGATATTATGCTAATATGAAGCTCATAAATTATTAATGTTGAAAATGGTTGTGCTAATTAATACTTTTGTTATACCGATCAAATAACAGCAAATATGTTATTCTAATGGTTTATATTTTTTTAACAAATACTTTGAAAAAAAAAAAAAAGGGTTCATGAAAAAAGAAATCATTTGAAGCATCATAAACATCAGTTTGAAAGCATTTGTATTACATGGTCCAAGCGACCCAATTCAGATTTTTTCCTCCATGTGGCACAGTTTAGAAATGACCCATGCAGGGAAAACATCACAGATTTTGTTATTCTCAGATCAGTTCCAGACCTCTTCAATTGTGGAAATCAATCTGACACCATGCAGACACATGCATTTGCGTCTGCCATGGGGAGAGATCAGATACTCCCTCTCAATCAGAATTGTATGTCACTGGCATTTGATGTCAACACAAAAGACACCAACCATGATTATAAGACTCTTATCAATTGCACAGTGGAGGATAAAGATTTGAGCGGTGGTAGGTTTAAAGTTTGCTGACTTTTAAATGGATAGTTCACACAAAAATGAAAGATTCTGTCATCTTTGCTAATCCTCCACTTATTTGAGTTTAATTCTTTCATTTAAAGTCTGGTAAAGTAATATTAAAATGTGTTCCGAGTGTGTCACACAATAGAAAAATGTGTTATTAACCCTTTCCCTGCCATTGATACACTTTTAAATTTTTTGTATATTTGATCTATCTGCATTCAATAACTGATAAAACATGACATGAAAAGACAATTAAATGCTTTTTTGTTTATTTTGATATATAATATTGTCATGTATTCCTAGCAGATAATATTCTGGGTTGTCAAATTTAGGTTAAAATCATCACATTTTTTTAAATGCTGACAGGGAAAGTGTTAACAATCCACCCAGTTATCAAAATCTCTGATAAATAGGCAGGACTCTGCACAAATGGCTGGAGGCGCTGAAACCATGCCCACTCACAGTAAAGTGGGTCTCTCTCAACAATCAAATACTGATATAACCTGAATGGATCATTCGTCTAGTAATGTTAGCTTATTTGGCTTTATATAGACACATATTTGTGTTTGCTCGAATAGACAACAACGTGGGTCAGAGCTGCGCTGAAACCTCGTCTTTAATGCCATTGTGGCTCAAGGTTGCTTAGCAACATCAGAGCGCTCTGATGTGCTTTAAAATAAAGAGGAAGCAGTACAGCTTGTGCTTATATGCGTTTTAACATGCAAATTGCGAACACTGTTTTTAAACTGTATGTAGGCCTGTCACAATAATCAATTTGTCTGACAAAATGTGAACATGTCCTCAATAATTTTTTGTGATGCAATTTATATAATCACCCATACATAAAAAAACAATTCGAACCACATTTTAGCTGATTGCGCAGCCTCTCTATCTCTATTGGAGTTGTCAGTGTCAGTATGGTTATAAAAAATGCTATAGTATTTACTATAAATTCCTATAGTATATTTTCATGTGGGTGCCTGATGACTGAAAATAGATTGTTACTTTTTTCTAGTTCTTTTTACCTTGGAGATTTTTGTTAACATTTATTATTACTATATATATATATTTTTAGGATATCTGTTTTCACATTCTGATTCCAATAGCTAATTATTAAAATTACTATAATTAAATTAAATATTCTTGAGAATAAAATAGTATGTGTTCACTGGAAGAGTGTACTTGTATTGTGATGCTATTATAGTGTTAAAATGGTCTTAAAATGACAATAATAATTGTTGCTATACATTGTATCACAAAAAATAGATATCATGACAGACCTAACTATGTATTCTGATAAGTGAAAGTATAGAAATTAACAGTAAAAGTTACTCAAGATTGAGCAAAAGAACCAATAGGTGTTATGATGATACGGAAGGGGCCACAATCTGTGGCTTCACTGCATCAAGCCACCATTTTAGCCAATAGTTTAACTAATTTATTACATGTAGAATGTGTTTGGAAACAAAGTTCAGAATTCTCTTCACCCTGACTTTAACACAAAAGAAGATAAACATACAAGAATGTTGAAAACCGGCAGCCATTGACTTCCATAGATTTTCTTTTCTGCTATAGATATCAATGCTATCAGTTTCCAGCTTTATTAAAAAATATTTTATTTAAACAAAAAAACTCGCAAAAGTGATCATGCACTTGATTGTGAGTCAATTTTCATTTTCAGGTGAACTGTCTCTTTAATGCATCTTTACTGAATTTGTGATTTTTTTTTCTTTTTCAAAAAATGTTTACATTTCAGATTAAGAAAAAATACTTTTGACCATTTTTAAACTTTTTGTGTTTTGAATACTATAAAATACAAATAAATATGCAATTGCTTCTACAAATGAAAACATACGTGAGGAGCAGTTAGTAGGCATCCAGTTCCGCACTCGTAAGCCTCCCTAAATCGACCCTGATCCCTCAGACAAAGTGCCTTCCTGTAGAGAGCCCTGCGACTGCCCTCCGACACACACAGTGCACTGTCACAGTCCTGCACTCCCCGCTCGTACTCGCCCTAAACACACAACAAAACAAATCTGATTTGCAGACAACATATATACAACATTTAGCTATTCTTGTCATTTCCGCACAATGAACTTCTCAGTTTACAACGACAGATTTACACGTCAACCAATGTAAATCAAGCTTACCAGACTATAATGTGCAGCTGCCCGGTTTACATAAAGGCTCTCTAACAGCTCAGGAGGAATGACCAGTGCTTCAGACTGAGCGTAGCGAGCTACATTCACACCCTCGCTGTAATGGACTGCTGCCTGTCTCCATTCTCCATCACGATACACTGCATTACCTTCATCCAGCAAATTACAGACCAGCTGAGTCAGGAATGCCTGGAAAAAGAAAGGACGAGTGTTTCCATTTAAAATTAAGCTAGCGAAATACAATAACTATGGATTATCTAGGTGGGGCACTTTTTCTTAAGGGATATTACAAATAAGTCATACCTCATAACCTTCAGGTTCAGGGAAAGGCAAAGATGACCTGTGGCAAAAAAGAAAAGTACATTTAGCAATTTTGGGATTATTGCACATAAACAGAGAGCAGAGGAGTGGTGGTTAACATCATATCTGTATTATGGAAAAGAGGCATAGAAGACTACAAACTTACTGAATGAAGCCCAAAGCTTTTTGTATTTCTTCCTTGCGCTTTTGTCGTTCTAGATCCATAGCTGTAACATATCACAACCATTAAACTTTTAAATGCATCAGTCATGAAAAAGATCTAACAACAAAATAATGTATGTACCAAGTTACTACAAGTGGTTTATTATAAAAGTATAAAACAAAATATTCTACATGATAACATTTCAGTTGTATGTTTTTTTTTCTAACAAGCAATCGAAATTGAATATTGGTGTGAAAAATGTAATAGCAATAATTAGTCATGAAAAAACTAAAGATGAAAATGCACTTAATTAAGCACAATTGTGGCAACTAAATTATAACTGTATTCAAAAATACTAAGTATTACAGACATATAATCTCCCAGGCCTAAAATTTTAGGCAAGCAAGTGTGAGCACATCCCCGAGCTCGCCTAAGAAAAACACCCACTAATGGAACTCTCTCCGGACTTGATGAAATAAAAAACAACTAGCATTAATCCCGTAACGGCACTTAATAACACTCATTGATGGATATAGCTATATAACATATTTTACATCGATATATGGTTGAACTCAGTTGTCAGTGGTACAAAAGGATAAGAAAGTTAACTTGGTTGCGGGTTAGCATTAGCTTTACTGCGAGCTAGCGCCCGGCTAGTCCGCTAACGCTGTCAACTTCAGAGTTGTTTACACCAATTATTATCAATGATGAGTTTAATATACCTACACAAACCCTTAACAACAAAGATCTAAAACGCATATTTACAGTTTAACATTTTAAAATTGCACTCCAGCGGACCTTTTCTACCCTGTATTGTATAAAATCGCTTTACAAATCTCCTGGTAGCCAATTAGCAAGCTACATTTTCCGATCTGCTGCAGCGAGGTCGCATGTAAAGGATGAGTATTTTTAGCTTTATCAATAAAGCATCAAAGGAATAAATGAAAGATACAACGTTTTGATTATAAAAATTCTAAACATAAGTTAGTTTTATTGAAAAAGTCAAGCTAAGAAGCATGCTAAAACACAAGCTTGTCGGAAGGACATTCAACCCACCTAAGACTTCAGATCTTCTCTTCCAGTAGAAACTGTTGTTAAAGAAACAAATCCCTTGAATTGTCAGGTAAACGGTTTGTGTGTTTTATTCCTTCGAAATCATTATTTTTAATTCATTCGCCTGCCCCGAATCAGCGGACAGATCATGTGCGACTTGAGCCGTTTGATTTCCCCCAAGTTGCGCTCAAGTTTAACTAAACCGTCCAGACTGTGAGGTCCTAAAGGCAGAGAGACGGATCCTTTTTTTGTTCAAAGTGGAGCATTCAGCCACTAGGGGCATGGGTGATTTTCTGTTAAAAAAAACTACTTGGCAACTCTTTCATGAGGAAAAACACAAAGCTCTAATTTGCTTTTAATAAAAATGTGTCTGTATGCCCAACAGTGAACTGCATTCAGAAACACGTGTCATTCCAGAGATCGTTTATAGATACCGATATCATAGAACAATTTCATTTATTTTTATGTTTGAGGAAAATATAGACTTAGCTTTGAACAGAATAAAATAAAATTACACCTAACAGTACTAAACAATCTGAACCCCATCACAGCATCTGTTTTGTAGAGGTGAAAACTGATTTTTTTTTACAAAGAGCTTTATATATATATATATATATATATATATATATATATATATTCAACATTTTTTTCCTTTTACATTACGTTAGCTACTTCAAATGACTACATCTTCAAGCATATCTGGTGTTGTAAAAATTCAACAGGGCCTCATTCGTCAATTATTATACTATATTCCTCACACTTCAGAGCTCATTTAGAAAGGAAGTCATAAAGTAGGCTATTCAAACCCTCGTTTTAATGGCCTAATGAAAGTGTAATGACATCTAGCTCGGTGGTTTTAAATCATTTAGATTAGATGCCACATTCACCTAAATATGATCATATTTGAGTTAGATACCCAATCCAGTAAAATGCATCTAAATAGTTTCTAATATAAAAAAACAATTAATGCTGTGACTTTTTTTTACACTATTCTGCTCATTATAGTACTTTTTTACAGTAACCTATTTACTTAAATATATATAAACTTAAATATATTTATTTATTTATTCAGATTTGTATAATTAAATTTAATGTAATTGATAGGTATTTGTCTTACGCTATTTTTATGTTTATTTTAAGCCAATTTTAAATAATGTATTTATTTAAAATTGATTCAAAAAAAATATAGATTCTCCCAATTATGTG
>CAIGQW010054063.1:8771772-8782952 GCA_903798125.1 Danio choprae | reverse complement strand
GAAAGCACATGACAAACAACGGATGACGCGGACGAACACTGACAGTATCAAAATGTACAATGTTTATTTTGCTACACAGCAAAAAGACAAGTGTTGAATTAACTCTCACAGAGTTGATTTCAACACTTTTTATGAGTTTATATAGCTCCACACTTTCTGGAGTTAAATGAACTTTATACAAATACATAAAAATATAACACTAAAGGTAGAGTTGTTTTTTTTGACTCCCAAAAAGTGTTAAAACAACTGTTATACATATATTATAATTGAATAAATATAATAGCTTAAAATGTACTTACCGCCAAAAACTACACCATGCTGTTAACCATTTCTCTCAGAGACAGACTAACTTGAAATGTGTGGGGGCCTGAGTGCTCGGGCGGAGTATCATCATAACTCCTCGTAGGAGTTAAAGCAACTCTGATAATCAACTCTTTTAAATGACTCCAACACTCGACACGATTCTACATATGTGCTAAAATTACATTTTGAGAGTTGAAATTAACTTTAGATTAACTTTAAGATTTAACATCGAAATTTCAACTCCCCAGTTTTTGCTGTGTAGGTCACATTGTTATTCTTGAGGTGAATTAATAATTTGTGCAAATTAATCCAGTAAAAAAAATAAGAGTTTGTTTTGGTAATCTCAGATCAAAATCTGTCCATTTTCTTCCACAATTGAAGTGGCAGTCTTTCTGTTGAGGTCAACCTGAGGGCATCCATAGCAACTGTATATTAATATCCTTAACTACGCCCCTCTTAACCTTAGTTTGCTATGAGGGAATGAGTCATAAAAGTAAGCCCCACCCCCCTACTCAATATTCCAATATTCAGTTGGTACTACATCAACATACTGAAATAAAAGTCTCAGCAACTTCCGGTTCCTGCAGACTTTAAGCAGCTTTTCTAAAAATGCCTTTAAGAAACATTACTGGTGTACAGAGCCAAAACTATGCAGTTGACGTATTTTAAGTTGCAACTACAAGTTATTTTCAGTTAGGATAGCAATTTAGCACACATGCAATTTGGTCTGGGACTAGCCTTGAGCCTTGTCTGTGAAACAGGAGATTAGAGTTTCTCCAAAACCCTCCATCTCCCCCAGCACCACCTGTCTAGATCTGCTAGATCAACTAGATATATGTATGTGTATTGTATATCACATATGTCACTCAAGCTCAAGCATGCCTGTCTATCTATTAGCAGAAGCAAGTCACACTTGCTGAGTAGCAGCAGCAATCTAATCTATCAAAACCAAATAGACTAACAATATTGTATATATTAAAATGATTTTTTTGGGTTTTATTATAAATATGTTTGCCGTAAGTTCATAAGCTATTTGCATGAATTCATGTTTAGAAGATATTTAAAACGTTCAGTCTCTAACAACCGCCAATATGGATTAGTGATTTTGATGATATCTCTTGATGGTGGTACTTCTCCTCAGATTTCCTGTATACATTTAAATGCTCTCTATAAATTTAAATGCAAAAGGGGGGCATTGCCCCCAGAAAGAATTTGCGCCCCCTCAGTTTTCATAATGGATTCGTTCACTCAAAACTAAAAATTCTTTCTGTCATTATTACTAACACTCCCGTCACTCCAACCTTCAGAACACAAATTTAAATATTTTATAATATGATAAAGCAATTTAATTATGAAAATTGTGAAATTAAAGCAATAGTCCAGAGATCAGGTCGCCGCGTCAGGTCAGGGTGCTCCTGTATAAACACGCACGCGGCGGCGGAGGCGCACTCTAAACTCACATGGGAGAAAACTGGACTAGTGGATGACATGAAGGCGAACAGCCTAATTCATTTAATGTTTTTGTTAACTAATTCTTTAAATACAACTCTCTTGAGCTCTAAAGGGAAAAAAGCACAAAAGAAATTTGCGTTAAATTAATTTTAGCAGAGACGCACCTGCCTGTCATTTTTACATTCGCTTTTTAGTTAGAGATTAATATTAGAGTAGCCTAATACAATGTTCAGTTGGGCACTGCACAGTCCCACAGTAGGCTACACTATAATTAATATTATAATTTATTATTTTGAATATTATTAAAAAGAAGCTATAAAATTGACAATAAGCAGAACCCTTTTGAATGTTTGCTTTATTTTGACATCGCTAAAGCACATATTTACACTTGTGAAAAGAAACATCCCATTATGCAGCAGCAGTCTCAAGTTAGGACACTTAAAAATGCCTTTTGAGTTTAAAGATGATCAGCCTGCGAAGTCAGGTTTACAGTGTTATAAATGAAATAGGTAGCTATGTAGTGCGTGGGTAAGTGGATTTGCCGCGGATCAACCTCTCACACGCGCTGCAGGTAGGCTGAATGACAACCTTTAAAAAATATGTAACTTAGGCGATACTGCTATTTTGTCATTCAAAATTAAAAGCCAGAAAATATATCCTACTGTAGGCCTATTAAACACAGTTAGCATGTGGATTTTATTTTGAATTGTAGCTGGCCCTAAAATAGAAAATGTAACCTGAAGACAAGTTATTAAAATAGGCTAGGCCTAAATTGTTTTTACAAATGTCTACTGGACAATTTCATGAAAAAACCCCACTTATGATAGCCTAACATAAATCTTTTATTTTTTAAATGTTAACATTTTAATAAAAGTTATATAGGCTATTGAGTTGCGTGGTATCCTTGGTAATAATGGTAATAGCTGGGAATTTTTATTTTTATATTTTTTTTAGGTAGGACAGACTCTCTGTTTTGCTACACTAATGCCTTAAAATGTTACACATTTAGCTACTATTTTTAAAAAAATGACATTAGATTGTAACATTGAACTTTTTCCTAACACTGATATTGGTTGGGTAATGAAGCGTGACTCGGTTATGCTGATTTCACTATATTTATTAATTCATTCATTCATTTTCATTTCGGCTTAGTCCCTTTATTAATCTGGGGTCGCCACAGCGGAATGAACCGCCAACTTATCCAGCATATGTTTTACGCAGCGGATGCCCTTCCAGCTGCAACCCATCTCTGGGAAACATCCACACACCCATTCACACTCATACACTATAGACAATTTAGCTTACCCAATTCACCTATACCGCATGTCTTTGGACTTGTGGGGGAAACCGGAGCACCCGGAGGAAACCCACGCCAACACGGGGAGAACATGCAAACTCCACACAGAAACGCCAACTGACCCAGCCGAGGCTCGAACCAGCGACCTTCTTGCTGTGAGGCGAACGTGCTATCCACTGCGCCACCGTGAGACTCACTATATTTATTTACCGGTTATATGAATAGTGGGTTAGCTTGCATGTGCGGGCATAGTTTGATGTCTTTACCTAAAACTTTAAACATTTATATTTCTTGAAATAAAACGGAAAGAAATAAGGAGAATAAAATATAATTTAAACCACTCGTTTGGCCATGATCAGTCTGCGTTAATGTAAACGGTATCGTTGCATAACCTTAATTGATCAAATCAGTAATAGCGAAACTTATTATTACTATGAAAAAATATATTACTGCCTTAAGTCAGTAACTTAGGCAGTAATGCAAAGTATTAAACAAGCGAATAGCCTAAATAAAAGGAATAAGAGGGACAGAAATCAGTCACCAAGTCTAGTGCCCACTTATGGGATTAAGATGCCCCCTCAGTTATGACATCCTGGCGCCGGTGTCCGGACAGTTTATCCTACCCATCAGATTATGCTACTAACACGGTATTTGAATGGTTCTGAGGTTGGGGTTAGGGATTAGGTAGGTCAGGGCGATATTACAGCTTCATATCACACTACTCCACATTAAAATTTACACTGGTAGCAAAATCTGATGTGTAGCATATTACGTCATCAAAATGTGCTACCTATTTTTAAAATGGGAGGTAGGACAATCTGACAAGGTAGGACAAATCGTCACAACACCGGGCCTGCCTTAGATTCAAATAGGTTTTATATCTCTACCAAATATCACACTATACCTCAATGGAAAGCTTGCTGCTGTAGTGTACACATGTGCGGTCTGATGGGCACAGGTTGGATTGTGCAAGACTGCACAGACTACAAAACAAATCTGACCCATTTGAATTCTACTCACAATGCTATATTTTAAAGTGCTATGGAGGATATTAGGAGGAGAAATAGTCAGACTCAGCTTTACTATTAGACTGTGGCTGTTATAAGCCTTCAAATGCAGCTTTACTGACCTCTATGTTACTGGCCCAACTTTGGTAAAACACTAACAATATATGAATATACCATGTTTTACTGTCAACACATTGAATAATGATCCAAGTTTAATGAACTTCAGTGATTGTTTATTATACTAAAATTACTGCATTTTGCCATTCCTAAAGGGATAGTTACTAAGTACTATAGTTCGCACTAAAATGATGATTTGCCCTTCATTTGGCCCAAACCAAATAAGCTTATTTTCTCCTTCTGAAAACAAAAAAAGATATTATGACGTATGTTGGAAACCTAGCCCATGACTTACATAGTGTTTTCTCCTGCTATGGAAGACAGAGGCTAACTGTTGCCAACATTCTTCAAAATATCTTTGTGTTTGTGTTTAACAGAAGAAATTAAATCTTTATTAACAGAAGAAAGATCTTTATTTTGTGGTCAACTATCCCTTTAGCCTATCTAAAAATAGCTGATTTCACGCCAGGATCATGAAACACAATATCTTTATATTGTTCTACGTTAGGCTGCTTTTACAAATGGTTGTGATAAAATCAAATTTGGCTACCAGTGGAAACTTTACAGCTTGTTTAAATTAAGCTCACATTATGTGCTAACCTCATTTCCTCCTGCTGTTGTTCATATTGTCTAAAAAAAGCACATTTCAATGTGCTGTGAAAAAAGGCAGTTAAACAATATGCTTATTGGGCTTGCTAAGCCAATATTATATATAATTACAATAATATTTTTAAAGAATTAACAGAAAGGAAATCAATAAAACAATGCATTTTCTTTCTCTCAGGATCAGTACTCTGCAGACCTCTATCATTTTGCCACTAAGGAGGATGACTATGCCAGTTACTTCACCCGTGTGAGTAGATGTATATTACTATTTGTTTACCTCGGCAGTCCCATTCATTAATACAAAATCAGGATTTAATTTGTTTTAAATTCATATTACACTGAATATTATTCAGCATTATCACTAATATTCAAAATGGCTCAATGATTAGATTATAAGTCATATTTATGTAACAAAAACACCATTTTGATGAACTAAAAATGGAAAACTTTTGCTATTATTTACACATCAATTGTGTTTTAGGGGGTCTGATTTTTTTCTAAACACATTTTAAAGTGCAAGTTAGACATCTGGGGTGACACCTCACAGCAGGAAGGTTGCTGGTTCGAGCAAACGAAATGATAATAATAATTTAATTTACAAATAAAAATGTTTTATGTGTTTTTGCCATTCAGCTGCACTACAGAAAAGGTATTGATACTGCTTTATATCTATGTGTAAACAACAGAACATGTGTTTAGTCTACATTATAGACAACAAATATGTGACAAAAATTAAATCAAAGCAGCACAACCTGTTCAACCAAATCTCTGTGGACTGATTGACTATATTGTTTTTGTTGTCTGTAGTTAAAACATTCAAAAACACCAAGGAAAAACTTTTTAAAAACATCAACCTCCTCCCCTAACCTACTTAATATAACTCATGTAACATTGGTTATAAAAAAATCACTTTTGTAAGATGTTTAAACACTGTTGTGTGGCAGCAGTGTGTGTGTGAATATAGCCAGCCTCTAATGTTAAAAATTAATTTCTGTCTGCAGAAACAGTTTGATTGACATTTTCCCTTTGTACATGTTATCGGAGAGGTAAAGCCCCGGCCATTAGAGAAAATCTCTCCCTCAATAGCATAGACAGCCCTAAATGTGAGAAGCAGCCGTTTTGAATCTGCTGCTATGCTAACGTACAGGCATTTTTAGCTCCGCCCTCTTTTTAAAATAGGGCTCAGAGCACAATCTCAATAAATTTAAAGTGACAGTCACCAAAAATCAAAGGTTTTTAGGATCAGAACCTAAAGGGGCAGTTTCAAAGAGTTATAAAAAGTTATTTGTTGGGAACTTTGAGCGGACACTTCACATACACACCCTAGGGACATCAGAGACTTAATTTACATTTTGTAAAAAGGGGCATAACAGGTCCCTTTAAAGCACTTACAGGAAAAGCATTTGACTTGCTTCAAGTAATTTCACTTTCTCTGGCGGGAAACTCTGGTAAACAAGTCAATATTCTTCTTTGTACAAAATGTTTAGCATACACCAATAGTAGATTAATTATTTGTCAACTGTTATTGTGATATTTAGACATCAGATTAGACATGCCATGTGGTATCTGGTTTGAGGTTAGCATCTTGAGCTAAAGCACAAAATGGTGGAAAATGTCAACTCTGTTACTGTCAACTGTGTTAATGGTTTACAAGGTATGACTATAATTTAAACAATTAGTTACAGAATCAAATGTTCCCTATCACATTTATATTGGATTTTTAGTATGTCTTAAAATGTACCCCCAATTTTGTAATGTGTCACAGGGGATCTATGCAAATGTCAATACTAAAAATAAGAATGAATAAGAATGTAAGTTGGCAGTTCATTCCGCTGTGGCGACGCCAGATTAATAAAGGGACTAAGCCGAAATGAAAATGAATAAATGAATGAAAGAATGCTCTTAGTTTATTGTTAAGTAAATGTACCTTTATTTCAGTTTTTCAAGTTTAAATTGATATGTTACTGTATCTATAGTGATTGTGAATGTGTGATAGTGTCAATTCTTAATACAGCTTATTTTCCAGAAATATATATGTATGTATTTAATGCTTCTATTCAGTTGTCTTGACTTATTTGTATTAATTATTAATTAATTAATATTAATTGTATTAATCAGTTAATTCTTTTTAAAATATCTTTCACTACGCTAACTGAAATCTTCTGACAGCTTCTAGAACTACAAGCTGAGTATCACAAGGCTTCATATGATTTCCTGGACAGAAACATAACTGAGCTCAAGGAGAGTCACAGCCACACAGGTGAGCTGAAGAAAAGGATATTTACCACCAATTTACAATAGACAGCAGCGTTACCACCATTTCTATGTGTGTCTGTTTGACTACAGAGCCGCTGGTGAGTTCATCCGAAAATAAGGTATTTGGAGAGCCTCTGCTGTCTCACCTTCAGAGCTACGAGAGAAAGATTGCTGTCCCCATTGAGGAGTGCGTGAACATGCTATTACGTACAGGACTCAGGGAAGAGGCAAGTACACACATACGCATCTGAGATCACATATACAGCTTTGCACTATAACACAAATAACTGCACACCCACTGAGCAGCACGCCTCGTATTTTCAGTATGTTGTTTCACTTTCTGACTCATATGTGCTATCTATCTTTACAATTGTCATCTAGGGGCTGTTCAGGCTAGCAGCCGCAGCGTCTGTTATGAAAAAACTGAAAAGCAGTCTGGATTCAGGCGCAGTGGACCACACTGAGTTTACATGTGACCCTCATGCTGTTGCAGGTGAGACTTATGCTGATTTTTATGGTGAAAAGTTCATTTGATGTGTTCTGTATGTTCTGACTGAGATTTGTATTGAGGGCTTTTGCATGACATCATTTCCACTTAACAATGGAAAACTTTTTTGCCTTTATTTTGACTTTGATAAACAAAGAAAAGGCTGTTTATTTATTTTATTTAAAAAATATATTAATTGTCCATTAGAAAAAAAAAACATTTTAGCCATCATTTAGGGAAGTGTTTTGAAACTTGTATGAATCTGAGCAGAATGTTCAAGCTGTTTGTTTTTTTTTAATACATTGAAAGTAAATGAGTGGAGGCACAGTGGCTTTGTGGTTAACATCGTGGTCTCACAGAGCAAGAAGGTTGCTGGTTTGAGTCCCGGTTGTGGAGTTTACATATTCTCTCTGTGTTTATATGGGGATTTCCTCTGGTTCCATCACAGTTGAAAGATATGTGGTAGGTGAATTGAAAGTAAATTAGCTGCTGTGTGTGTGTGAGAGACCTATCAGGACACAAATGTGTAAGGTTGTAAACTGAGGATATTGCCCATGTCACCATTTATTAAAAAGCTTATAAATTATATAGAATGAGTTATATATATTTATGAAAACATGAACAGTTTCCTGTGAGGGTTGGGTTTAGGGATAGGCTTGAGTAATAGAAAATAAAGTTTGTACACTGTAAAAAATGCTGGAAAACATTCCACTCAATCGATTTTTTTGGGACACTATGAAGGAATTAAGTTATCTTATTAGTGTCAGGGAATTAGGAAGGAGGACCCAAACGCAGAATGAGTGCAGGGGTTGTTTTTAATGACAAAGTGATGTGAAATAGGGGTTAAGTTCAATAAGTGATGGATGGGGTAGTGCTGGAGAGTCCTTGATAGAGCAAACAGATGAAAGGGGGTAGTGCTGGAGTGTCCTGGATGGGGCAGTCAGAAGCCACAGAATACCGGGAGGCTAGGAGACAGAGGAGAAGGTCAGGCCAGGCAGGATGAGGTGAAGGCCTTGGAAGAGGCCCTGTAGAGCAGAGATACTGAGTGTAGTGGTCTCCCCAATAGCAGCCTGACATAGGACACCAGCATAATTGTCCTCACTTATTTAGTGAAATATGAAAAAGACCCACTGCTGAGGACGTTTTACTGGTCCTCACTAATTATAAATACTTATAAATTGGCTAGAACAAGTTTTTATTAGTATCTAATGACTGTGACTTGTTTCTGTGAGGAGATGTGTTTAGGGGTATGGGTGGGTAAGGCCATAGACAGTATCATTAACCTGATATGAAAACAAAGAGTGTGAGCGAGTGTGTGTTTGCCACTGCCTGCTGTGGCGACCCCTGTTACAGAAAGAAATAAGTTGAAGAAAAGTGAGTGAGTGAAAGTAAATGAGGGCTAATGCGTTTGAGCTCTAAAAAAAAAAAAAAAAAAGTGAACCATAAACCTTTGTGTTCTATATTTAAGGCCAGTAATGCTATAAAATAAGGTCTCATTTGTTAGCTTTTTTGATGCCTTAACTATATATGATATTATATATTACAGCATTAAATCATCTTTCTTAATGTTGGCTAACAAAATTGAAATTGATCATTGTTCATGTTGGTTCACAGTGCCCTAACTAATGACAGATTGCAAAAATGTGTTAGAATTTTTTTTAATAAGCATAACGCTAATACCTAATGTAGTTAACTAATGTTACCAAATGAAACTTCATTGTAAAGTGTTACCTCAAACCCTTCAGCTTGATGTAGGGAACATTTTTAAAAACCAGAAGTCAACTCAAACTCTTTTAACCACCAAAATCTTTCCTCTTTATTGTAGCAAAAGTATATATTTTATGTTTGTCTGCATATTTTAATCGTGTCTGACATCAGTGACCACATTTTTATGTAAAAACCGCCTCGGTACATCTAACTATTTTATTTTGTTTTTTAAATATAAAAAAAAAAGTTGGATTTTGTATGTTTTAGCTCCTATTCACCTTCATTGTAGAAGAAAAATATATTATGCTAAAAAAAAACAAGCTGCTCTAGTCATGTCAGTTTGGAACCCCATACACATAATTACTTAAAGCTATTTTTGGGTGAACTATTTCATTTGGTTTGACTGGCACACAGTAGAAATCTTATAAAATATTATTCATTCATTCATTCATTTTCATTTCGGCTTAGTCCCTTTATTAATCTGGGGTCGCCACAGCGGAATGAACCGCCAACTTATCCAGCATATGTTCTACGCAGCGGATGCCCTTCCAGCTGCAACCCATCTCTGGGAAACATCCATACACACCCATTCACACTCATGCACTACGGACAATTTAGCTTACCCAATTCACCTATACCGCATGTCTTTGGACTTGTGGGGGAAACCGGAGCACCCGGAGGAAACCCACACCAACACAGGGAGAACATGCAAACTCCACACAGAAAGGCCAACTGACCCAGCCGAGGCTCGAACCAGCGATCAGCGACCTTCTTGCTGTGAGGCGAACGTGCTACCCACTGCGCCACTGTGAGGCCTATATAAGATATTATTTATTTATTTATTGTTTTCATTTTATTTATTTTTTACATTTAATACATTTTTAATTAATACATTTTATTATTTTATTTTTTTCTTTCTTACTTTATTTATTTATATTTTGCTGTCTTTGCAGGGGCTCTTAAATGTTACTTGCGAGAATTGCCTGAACCGCTCATGACATTTGAACTATATGATGACTGGTTTGAAGCTGCAGGGTGAGTCTGTATGACCTTTTTTCTTTTGTATGGATAATCTCATATGCTCAGTTTGCATTATGACTGTCTGTCTTTTTTTAGAGAAAAAGAAACGGATGAAAAATTAAAGCTGCTGCGGACAGCGTTGCAAAAACTTCCCACTGAAAACTATAACAATCTTAGGTACAGCAAATATCTCGAAATATCTCTTATCTACCTCAGTGTTTGTATCACACCAAACCATTACTCACTGTGCCTATACATGGCTTTGTATCTCCATCAGATACCTTATTCAGTTCCTGTCACACTTATCGGAGCAGCAAGCAGTGAATAAGATGACACCCAGTAACATTGCCATTGTGCTCGGGCCTAATCTACTGTGGCCTCGCTGTGAGGGGTCAGTTTAGTGAAGTCTGGACCTTTTCAATCTGCTTCTGCAGTTTAATCTCCTAAAACATCTCTTTGCCTTATATTTTTACTTCAGAGAGACGTCATTGCTGGACATGGCATCTGCCTCTTCAGTGCAAGTTGTGACTATCATAGAGCCGCTTATACAGCATTCCAAGAGCCTCTTCCCTGAAGGTACAGAAACACATAACATAACATAACATAACATAACATAACATAACATAACATAACAAAACATAACTGTTCACTATTGAATATAATGAGAAAAAGCAATAACTTTCCGTATTTATATTTATTTCTTTCAGTATGGTTATCACTTCCAAAAATTTATATCAGTTCGATTGATTTTTGTTTGTATACTATTGTTTGGCTATTGGCTATTTTATTATTATTTTCAGTCAATGCATTTAGATGTTATATACTTCCAAAGATTAAAGTACATTTTATTATTGTATTTTTTATGTATTAACGACTGATTTGATTGCCTGGGTAAAATTATTATTTAGACATAACCTAACAATAGTAT
>CAIGQW010054063.1:8743717-8771372 GCA_903798125.1 Danio choprae | reverse complement strand
TATATATATATATATATATATATATATATATATATATACAGTGCTCAGCATATATGAGTACACCCCTCACAAATCTATCTTTTAAATTCATATTTTTAATAGGAAGCTATACAATATTATATTTGTGCATATACATTAGATTTGTCAGTACTAAAGCCAAATCTGGAGCTTATCTAACAAAATAACTTATGATGAAGGTCCAAAAAGTAGTACACCCAAATTTATGTTACAGAGAAATATTAAATACAAATTTAAAAAAGAGGAAAAATCAAGAGAAGCAAAAAATTGAAAAATTGAGTTGAAATTTTGTAGGTTGTACTTTTTTTTTGCAATATTTTGCTTGAATTTAATTGTATTATCTTTCCATTTCTAAATATGTTTGGTGACTAAAATATTATATTAATAAATATATCTGTTTAATAAATCTGTTTCCTAGTGGGAGGGAAACTACAATGCTATGTGGAAACTTCCACTATGGGGATTTCGTCAGAAAGCCAATCATCTGAAGAGTAATAAAATGGGCCAATAAAATGCCAATGAGTTGGCGGTGTCAGCGCACACAGCTGGCATCAATCACAATCAATTTGTGTATAAAAATGCCAGCTGTGCATCGCAACAATACCCTTTCACTTTCAGAAGCCTCACGCAACTGAAAGAGTCGTTTTGCTGTTCCTCCGAAGCTTCATTCGAGAGGGAGAGTGAGAGAGAAAGAGAAAGCTGCCGGCTACAGACAGGCTGTTTCTCCCTGTCCCAAAGCAAACTACAACGTGAGCAGCGGCAGTCAAGCTAGGTCCATTCTCCTGTCCCTAGGTGCTTCTCTGGTCCGGTTCTCCAAGAGTGGTTTGTATATTAAGAGCAAGTTCCCTAAAAGCAACACGATTGAGCAACGCGTCTTTTTAAAGATGTCGTTCCGACCATGCATTTCTGGATGCGGTGGTTCCCTGTCCCCGGATGATGGGCACGAGCATTACGTGGCATGTCTGGGGGTTCTGCATGTTAATGCGGCTGCGATGGCATGTCTGTTGCGCAGCTAAGATCGCGGCTCGCTCTTGCAAAAGGGCGAACCACCCCTGTTGTCCCCTGCAAGTCGGTTGGCACTCAGGCAGATCTGAGGGTTACAGTGGGGGTCAATCCGCCGCCCTCTGGCTCGCGGACCCCTCACTCCTCAGCGCGCTCCATCCAAGCTTCGAGTGAGAGAAGTGGTCCATCCTCCCGGATGGTCACCCTTTCACTCGATGACACAGAGGACCAGATGTCCATCGCTGCATCGGAGGGTGGGCTATCACTTTCTGACGAGGATCTGTACCCCCTCCGGGGTGGTATGCGAGGCGCCGGATCTGGAAGAAGATATGATGGCCGTGCTTTCCTGGGCTGCTTTGGAAGTGCACAGTGAGCTCACGCAGTCTTGGAGGGCACCTTTCTCTGCCCGATCTGCATGCGCTTCCGCCCTCACCACCCTTGACGGTGGAGCAGCCAGGGGGTACAAGGCGATTTCCCCAGGTTGAGCGTGCCATTGCGGTCAATCTTTGCCCGCTTGGTGCCTCTTCCTGGCGTGGTCAGCCTTGTCTTCCGTCCAAAGCGTGTAGGTTATCTGCATCCCTCGAGGCCAGAGCCTACACTGCTGCGGGCCAGGCTGCTTCTGCCTTGCATGCGCTGGCCACGTATCAGCGCTACCAAGCGCAGGCGTTGGCTCAGCTGCACGAGGGTGGTTCTGGCCCAGGCTGGATGCACAAGCTCCGCACTGCAACCGATTATGCTCTGCATACCACCAAGTCGGCTGCGCGTGCCCTGGGAAGGACAATGGCCACATTAGTGCTATTTATTATATGCTCTGGTTAAACCTGGCTGATATGCATGACGTTGACAAAGTTCGCTTTCTTAATGCACACATTTCCCAGGCTGGCCTGTTCGGCGACACCGTTGGTGAGTTCACCCAGGAATTCAAGGTGGTGAAAGAGCAGTTGAGTGGAATGGGTGAAGTCATCTATCGGCGGGCTTGTAAAACCACTCCTCTCTCCGAACCATCCACCTCGGCTGCTGCTCGCCGACGACGCCCGCCTGTGGCTTCAAGACCTGCTTCGCCGCCCCTCCCCGCTCCACCGGCTAAGCAGCAGCACCGATCACCCCGCAGGCATGCAGCGCTTCTGCCCCAGGGCGCCATTAAGTTCGGTAAATGGACCGCGAAGGGACCCTGAGATGGGCCATCCGGAGAAGAGGGGACTTGCTCTTTCCTCGGTGGAGAGCCGAGCACAACATCAAACTGTGTTTTTTAACACCAGGCTGCTCAAATTCTCAAAGAAAGAGCTTTTTCCCCCTTCTCTGGATGTGACACCCCAAACACTGCCAGTTTGGGATGCTATGCCGGCGTGGCAGTACAAAGTCCTCCCCTTCGGGCTCTCCTTGTCTCCGCGGGTTTTTCATAAGCTCGCGGAGGGTGCCCTAGCAGCTCTTTGGTTCGTGGGCATCTGCATACTCAATTACCTCGACGACTGGCTGATTCTAGCTCGCTTGCGGGATCAATTGGTTATGCACAGGGACAGGGTGCTCAGGCACCTCGACCTGTTGGGGTTTCGGTTCAACAGAGAAAAGAACAAGCGCGCCCCTGTGCAGAGCATTTCTTTTCTCGGGGTGGAGCTAGACTCGATCACCATGACAGCGCACCTCTTCCGAGAGCACGCCGAGCAGATGCTGACCTGTCTGAAGGATTTCTACAGGAGAGCTGTGGTCCCACTGAAATTATTTCAGAGGCTCCTGGGGCATATGGCTTCCGCAGCCGCGCTCACGCCACTCGGATTGCTCCATATGAGAGCATTGGCTTCACAATTGGGTCCCCAGACGAGCATGGCATGCGGGCACGCACCAGTTGACTCAGCCCTTGGACAGACTCTGCGTTTCTACAGGCAAGTGTGCCTCTAGAACAAGTGTCCAGGCACGTCATCGTCATGACGGATGCTTCCAGCATGGGCTGGGGGGCCATGTTTCCATGCAAAGGAACCCGGATGCATTGGCATATCAACTGCCTGGAGCTGTTGGCAGTGGAAACACGTGCTGGTCAGGACGGACAGTATGGCGACGGTGGCGTATATCAACCACATGGGGGGTATCCGCTCTCGCTGCATGTCTCAGCTCGCTTGCCGTCTGCTCCTCTGCAGTCATACGCGGCTGAAATCGCTGCGTGCCATTCATATCACCGGTGAGCTCAACCATGCAGCCGATGCGCTCTCACACACCAGGGAGAATGGAGGCTCCACCTCGAGTATGTCCAGCTGATATGGTCAAGCTTTGGAGAAGCCTAGGTCGAAATGTTTGCTTCCTCCGAGAGCACCCACTGCCAGTGGTTTTATTCCCTGAACGAGGCTTCCCTCGGCACGGATGCACTGGCTCACAGCTGGCCTCTGGGCATGCGCAAATACGCTTTCCCCCCAGTGAGCCTACTAGTGCAGTTTCTGTGCAAGCTCAGGGAGGACGAGGAGCAGGTCTTGCTAGTTGCGCCTCTCTGGCCATACCGGACCTGAATTTCAGAACTCTCTCTCCTCGCGACAGCCCTTCCCTGGCAAATTCCTTTAAGAGAGGACCTTCTCTCTCAAAGACAGGGCACCATCTGGCACCCTCGCTCAGATCTCTGGAACCTTCACGTGTGGTCCATAGACAGAGCGCGGAAGACTTAGGTGACCTACCGGCTGCGGTGGTTAACACCATCACTCAGGCTAGAGCACCCTCCACGAGGCATGCCTATGCTCTGAAGTGGAGTCTATTCACTGAATGGTGCACTTCTCTACGAGAAGACCCACAAACTTGTCAAATCAGCATTGTGCTTTCTTTCCTTCAAGATAGATTGGAGTGAAGGCTGTTACCCTCCACACTGAAGGTGTACGTCATCGACATCTCCGCTCATCATGACGCGGTGGATGGCAGTGCCGTGAGAAGGCATAACCTCGTCATCTGGTTCCTCTGAGGCGCAAGGCGCTTGAACCCCCCCCCCCCACGGAGGAGGCAGACCCAGCCCTTTCTTTGCTGTGTCCTGTTCGGGCTCTGCGATGTTACGTGGACCGCACTCGGGAAGTGCCGTATCCAAACAAAGGTTGGCCCACTGGATAGTGGATGCCATCTCCCTCGCTTATCAGTGCCAGGGCGAGCCGTGTGCATCGGGAGTTAGAGCTCACTCCACCAGGAGCATCGTTTCCTCTTGGGCATTAGCACGCGGCGCCTCTCTAACAGACATCTGTAGAGCTGTGGGCTGGGCGACACCCAATACATTTGCGATATTTTTTAATCTCCGAATGGAGCCAATTTCCTCACATGTGCTGGATGGGTGAGGAAATTCGGTGTGGTGTTGTAACACGCTTGCTGCGCCTTTCTCTCTACGTGCACATTCACTCTGTTTAGTTGAGAGAGCTTCTCTGAACACAGAGCTTCTCTGAAGCCCCCAGCACCTGACTCAGCGGAAGAGTCGGATGCCTGGCCCATTATGTAGTTGGAATGCCCGCTCGGTCAGCCCGCGTTCTGGGTATAGGTGGCTGCTATGCGCGGTCCCCTCTGGTGATCCCATGAGCTTCTCTCAGCCACGGTTTTCTCCCCCTCTTCAGGCGGACCCGTGTCTTCCCTACCTGCTAACCATCTTCATATATGTACTCCCCCTTTCTGGGTTAGTCCATATGTCTTCTTGCCATCAGGTCTCCCCATTGGGCAGCAGGTGGTCTCCGCAGCGTCCTCCCTATCGGGACTGCAAGCTTTCCCAACGTACTGTCGTATTTTAAAAATTTCTAGAAACTTAACTAGGTGTATTTTTACGACTCCCCAAAAAATATAAATAAGCCTTAAGCGCTTTACAGGTCAGTAAGGTAAGTAAGGGCCAGGGGACATGTTGGAGGGCTGCATCTCTAGTGATGATGATGCGCTCACGCTGGAGCCTGACAAACCTCTCACCAGCGACGTGGTAAGGTTCAATCACTGTGGCGTTTACCATACATTTCCCCATAGTGGAAGTTTCCACATAGCATTGTAGTTTCCCTCCTGCTGGGGAACGTAACGGTTACTACGTAACCCTCGTTCCCAGAGGGGTGGAACGAAAATGCTATGTTCCTTCGCCACAATGATTGCGTCTTAGCTGACAGCTGTAGTTCAGCTTCTTCAGCTAGAAAAGGTATTGTTGTGATGCACGGCTGGCATTCTTATACACGAATTGTGATTGATGCCAGCTGTGTGCGCTGACACCGCCAACTCATTGGCATTTCATTGGCCCATTTTATTGCTCTTCAGAGTGAGTGGTTTCTGATGAAATCCCCAAGTTTCCACATAGCATTTCTGTTCCCCCCCTCGGGGAAAGAGGGTTACGTAGTAACCGTTACGTTTTGTTTAAATGCACCAAAATACATTGCCTATATTCACTGAGAAATGGATAAAAATATTCATTTTTTTAAATGGGGTGTACTCAATTATGCTGAGCACTGTATATGTGTCTGTAAAAATCAATAGTGTTTAATATTGGAATACAGACACAAAACGTTTTTCATGGTATGTTCATTCTTGTCGTTCAGTTATCATATTTTTTGTTTTGGACCAAAAACAAACAAACAAACAAACAAACAAACAAAATACCGCTTAGCATTCATATTGTCAATTTTAGGACTGAACCAAAGGATACAGCACAAAATGAATACCATTTATGGTGTAAATGTATAAAAGAACAATTATGTGTGCTGTGCTGATTATGTGTGTATTCATGGAGAGCTTATAAAATGTGCAGTCAAAATAGCACCAGGAAATACATTGTTGGACCCCCACAAATGAAGATTTGCTACAAGATGTGTCTTGACATCCATATTGAAATGTAATGGGTGGCACTGAAACTACGCTATGCTTGAACTCTTAGTTGCAACTTTTCCAGTTTTTGACCTTTTTGGTGTGCATCAAGACTGGCAGAGGAATCTTGCTAGAGTTCAGTTTAACCACAACCAAACTTGCCACTAAACACACCCTTAGTTGTGCTGTTATCTAATTTCCCTTTGAGTTCCTTTGAAACACCCAGACCCTCAGACTCTACAGTTAATTTATGTATTTTCTTCCCATGATATTATTGATTATATTTCATTATTAGTTTTAATTAATTGACAAACACCTTGCAAATTCCTCATAAAAAAACAATAATGAAATCAAGCATTATTTTATGCATTTAATATAAAAATAGTAAAACTCCAACCATAAACTTTCTTCTTTTTCTTTCAGAAGCTGATTTTGACATCTCAGAATTCCCTGAAAGCCCGCTCTCAACAACATCCCAGAGACCTCTTTCTGACAGCATCTTACTCTCTCTCCCTTTTTCCTCCGGTCGATCATCCTTATCAAAAACTGACAGGTAATAAAATCTCCTTTGTAGTTTCTAAGATGAAACCTCTCTCCTTAAATGAGACTCACCAAAATCTTTTCTCTTATTTCAGCTCAGCATCCTCTGATGACTTCGGGGTGACATTAGTTGTTAAAACTGCTCAGGTCAACCGCGATGCTGTGGTGTGGGACAACGATTCTGATCCAATCGATCAACCGCCGACACAGAATCAAATGCCCACAGCACTTCCTCGTTACACTCCGGTACTCGCTCAGAGCCAATCACAGGTTATGCCGCAGATCTCCAGCCAATCGGAGCCAACTCAGGATCTGTCCGCCCAGGAGCCCACCCTCAAGATCACTGCTCCTTATAAACGTAAGTCTATAACTGTAGAAGCTTTTGGTTTGAGGTATTGTAGGAGAAACTAAATTTCCAGTTAATTTCTGCAGCAAGGAGGTCCTTCATCCAACACAAGGCACCAAACTACACCAAAGGCTTCCTTGTAAGCCCGGCAATGTCGTTCCCAACAGCCCAGACAAAGATGCCCCCTGTTCCATTGCCTAGAGGCTCAGAAGTAAAACCACCACCTTCACCCAAGGCAGAAACCACGTTGGTACTGCTGCCTACATTACCTGAAGGAGGACCACCAAAGAAACCTCAAGGCAGAAGACCCAAAGTCCCTCCTCCACAACCACCACAAGCGCTCAACAAGCAGCTCTCTTCTCCAGCTCAGTGAAGCCCAAAGGATACTTCATTTCTTTATGTGTATGTTAGCATATGTGCACAGTAGCATCCACAGCCTTTCAAAATTAATTGTGTGAACAAAACACAGGCACTCAACATGTGCAACAGAAAGATTACTCTCTCCAAGTGTGACTTATGCCCAGTTTAGAAAACAATAATTGATTTTGACACAATACATCTGGCATAGAGCATTGGCGGGTGACTCTAGGGATTGAGTTCAACTTAATCCCAAACCAAACATACCTGAAAAATGTAACCTATGGGTGCTTCTCAATGTCCTTCCTCATTTCCTTGCTCCTCTGTCCCATGACCACGGAAACCGATCAAGTTCAGCCATCTTGTTGGACATCTTAATTCTCTAACTGCACCTTATGGAGTCATGGGAGAGAATGCATTGCGGAACTTTTTCCCTTCCCCTTCACATCTGTGCATTGTGTTTACATTTCCTTTTTTGATGTATAATGTACCTTTTCAGCACAAATTAAAAGCATTTAATATCTCGGAATAATTCATTGTTAAAGTCAACATGAACCGGAAGTTGATGCACTTCCTACTGAAATCAGTGGTGTAGAGTATTCAAGAATGCCTTGAAATTATGCTAAAAGAAAGCGAGGACATATCACAACACTTGATTCAGTTCCTCGATCCTCGCATCTTTTCCTTAGCTCCACCCCTTCAAGGACACGAGGAAAGGAAATGAGGATACACAAATAGATTTGAGAAGCACCCTATGTTTGATAAGAGATGAGCCTAACCTCTCTGCTTGTTCCAAATGTTATATATCGCCCTTCAAAGGGCACTTTGGGCATTCCAACCATGTGCTAAAAACTGACCACTTTAAAGGGCCCTTCGGAATTAGGGATTTCAAAGGGTACAACTGATGGACACTTATGATCCTTTGCGCAGGGAAGATGTTTGGTGTCACACACTGCTTTCTATTCGGAAGGGCTCATCCCTATGCCTTAATCCTTTCGAAGCTGTCACTCCGGAGGGTAAACCCATGGAAGGCATTAAGGCATGGGGTGAACCCTTTCGAATGTAATGCAGAGACTGTATAGTATAGTGGCCCTCTCCTATCTGGGTTGCCATAGGGAAGTGGTCCTCAATCTCGGTCCTGGAGGTCCGGTGTCCTGCAGATTTTAGCTCCCACCCCAGTCAGACACACCTGGGCTAGCTAATCAAGCTCTTACTAGGCTTTCAAGAAACATCCTTGCCGGTGTGTTGAGGCAAGTTGGAGCTAAAATCTGCAAGACACCAGACCTCCAGGACCGAGTTTGAGAACATCTGCCATAGAGTGTCGTGGTGGTTTGTAAACAGGTTCTGTGACATTGACCAATAGGAACAAAACAGGTTTTCCATACACAACTTTCAGACTTGGTGAAAAGAGATAATGCTGCTATCTGGAAGCACCAATGCTTGTTTTCAGAAGTCATTCATTAGTTCCACCTTCTCATTTACATCATCAGCAATAATTTTGCCAAGAGGCAACAAGTTATCTGATTCTGACATTTCATTTTCATGACACAGCAAGAATTTTGTAGTAAAAACCACATAATCTGACAGTTGTAACTGAGTAGGTACATTTAAATTGGAACTCACTTCATTGTTTCATAGAGTATGACTATCAATAGTGTAAATAGAATTCTGACATACAAAATCCACCATGTTGTCCTTATCACATGACTTACTGTACCTGTGCTTCACATTCTTTCATAACTCCTCTCTTAAATGTGCACTTCAGAATCTCTTCGGAAGTAATAGGTCTTCCTTGTCTAGTAGTAGGTATTACTCATCTGATGTTTTTTGATGCTATGCATTCAGACATACTAACAGACATGTGTGGTGAATTTCCACATATTAGGGAATGTAGTGCACAAAACAAAATAACTGTACTCTGAACACAGCATTACACGTCCTGAAAAGTGAAGCCAAAATATTCTGATCACCCCCCTGGTGGCTGGCTGCATTATAAATCATTCCATTCCTAGTGTACACATAAACACAGAAGTATACTTTGGGTCTGAGTCTTGGAAAGTTGACTGGAAAAAGCACTGCTTTGTTATGACATCTAACTCTTTGTACTGCTTGTCCATGTGCACGTTTTTAATTCACTACTGTTTAAAAGTTTGAGGTGTGTTAAAGTCCCATGTGTTCATTAAAGCTAGATTTATTTGATCAAAACTACAGGAAAAAAAAAAAGTAAAATTGTAAAATATTACAATTTAAAATAACAGTTTTCTGTTCATATCAGTGGATAGCACGTTCGCCTCACAGCAAGAAGGTCGCTGGTTCGAGCCTCGGCTGGATCAGTTGGCGTTTCTGTGTGGAGTTTGCATGTTCTCCCCGTGTTGGCGTGGGTTTCCTGCGGGTGCTCCGGTTTCCCCCACAAGTCCAAAGACATGCGGTATAGGTGAATTGGGTAAGCTAAATTGTCCGTACTGTATGAGTGTGAATGGGTGTGTATGGATGTTTCCCAGAGATGGGTTGCAGCTGGAAGGGCATCCGCTGCGTAAAACATATCCTGGATAAATTGGCGGTTCATTCCGCTGTGGTGACCCCAGATTAATAAAGGGACTAAGCCAAAATGAATGAATGAATGAATGTTCATATCAATTTTCCCAGTGATGGGTTGCGGCTGGAAGGGCATTCGCTGCGTAAAACATATGCTGGATAAGTTGGTGGTTCATTCCGCTGTGGCCAGATTAATAAAGGGATTAAGCCGAAAAGAAAATTAATGAATCAATGAATGTTCATATCAATTTTGAAGTTTTAAACAGTCATTAATTCAGACTTAAATAAAAACAATGATACATTTATTTTGACGGTTCTCAAATAAATAGCCTAAACATATTTACATTCACTTTGACAATGACAACTGTCTATTTGATCATCCGATCTGCTGTCGAGACACTGGATTGAAGACCTGTTATCACAAACACAGTAAAATCTGACTTCCTTTGGTTTCAGTCTGACACGCTTTACATTAGCTATTTATATATAAGCTTATTCTGAAGCTTGACATTCAAAAATGCCACATTCGAACCGTGATCACACTTGTTAAAGCATTTCAAGGCTGATGTTGTTCATAGCTTCTTTTAATGAAAACTTTATTGCTGTCATAACATACAATGCTGTTTTGTACATTTCTTGTGCAAAGCCGCACACACGTACGGTATGTACATAATATATTGTGATTAAGGGAATGGAGAGGTCAACCCCTCTGTCATAATAAGCAAAACCTAAATTCAAACAAAATGTATATCAATATTTAATCATAATTTCATAATACATTGATAAACGTTGGTGGCCATCATATAATATAACTGAATACGGTGTTGAGCTGAAGATATTTATCATGTAATAAAGTAAAAAAAACAAAAACAATATGCTGGTTATGTTTTGTGTTTTGTTTTGTTTCTTCTTATGAGAAAGCATAAAAGCACATCAGAGCTTTCTGCATCACAGTGACATTAGATCTTGTCTTGTTGGTTTCTCAGGAAATGTGTTTTTAAAAAAAGCTGTCACACTAGGTCAGCCACAAAACGAATAATATGAGCTATTGAACTACAAGTGTGTGTTGCGCATATATACAAGTTAGCTAGCAGGTATATGTCTGTACTTCTATATGGTTTCACTGTACACTATATAAAAAAAGAGGTTTACTTGAATTCTAAATAATTCAAACTAAAATATTGCATATTTTAATGGCGTATTGTTACCATTTCATAGCTAGCTGTGCTTATTGTGCATTATTGTGGGAGATTCTATTTCCCTGGATCATGAAAAGGCCGACAAACAGGTGAAAACTGTAGATGCTAATAGTCGTTTTCCATCCCTGTCCAATATTAGCAAAATGTCTTTGGAGATCTACTCCTATTTCAGGCAATTCTGCTGTTTATTGTTCTGTTCTTTTTGTTCTGCCTGTTTTTTTTTTTTGTACAGTATGTGGGAAAAAACACCATGATTTTAAGGGTAAATGACAATCAATCAATTGGTTGTTATTTTCCATGTTGCAAAATGTAAAAATGTTAATTAAACATTTAAACAAGTGTGACTTTCTGTTGCTAAACATTAAAAAATACCAGTTTAAGCTTACTATTGTTCTTGCTTTTTGCCATATATTGAGACTGTTTGAGAACTGGGCCTGTCAAATTATAAAATGATAATAAAAAAATAATATTAAAAAAAAGAAAAGAAAAAGAGTTAAACAAAAGTAACCCACACACTCATGGGTTGAACTTCTTAAGTCTTCTTGAGTCATATCATAATTTGTGTGAGAAGCAGACAAAAATTCATTACATTTAAATTACACAATGTTTTTGTTATTCATTTGTTTACTTTTTAAGAACCTCATTGACTGACAAAATGATGACGTTCCTCAAAATATCTTCCCTTTTGTGTAAATAAAAAGAAAGTCATAGGATTTTGGAAGGACAGTGTGAGTAAATAATGATAATAATTGTAATTGTAACAGCAATTAATAATTGTCTGAATGATTTGAAAACTGAACTGATTTGGTTCTTGATTTCAAGTTACTGAAAAATGGGTTTGAATTTTGATCCATTTATCAAGCCACATAAAAAAATTCTGAAATCTTGTTAAATTAATTGTAATAATAATACACTCATTTTATGATACTCTCATAGTGATTTTTTAATCATTATATTTTGACAGGCCTAGTCTTCACTCCCTTTATAACAAAAAAAATGTTCCACAGAAAAAATATGATTGACATTACAGTAAATACATGAGGACATAATTTTCATTTCTGATTAAAGTATCGTTTTAAAAGTGCTGTGTGAATTAGACTTCTCATAGTGTTAGACCTTGATCTCCTCGTCCTCATCAGGATAGCTGTATGGCGCTCTCCTATGAGAGTTGTTGGTGTTTGTATTCCTGAGTCCTCCACTACCGTAATGACGTGCCAGCACATCAGCGGCCCTCTGGAAACTCTCCGGCTCCATGCCACGATCCTCAATGGGGAACGAGCGGAACTGATCGACGTTCGTGGACTTTATAGGTGACTCGCCGTTTACAAAGTCTGAATTCTTCCATTCGCCTCCATACAACCGTGTCCGACCATCATCGTCTTCTCTCAGCAGGGAATCAACCAATGAAGTGGTTGCGTCCGAATCTGAGTTATAATCAAAGGATTGTGCTTTTTCACTGACGGGATCAGTATTTTCACACATAGGGCTGTCGATCAAAGCGAAGACTTCAGACATGAGGGATGGGCCCAGATCAAGAGTGAAGGAGTTCATGGAGTCAGAAGGACTGATGGAGTCTGAACAGGGGGAGGATGGGACGTTTGTGTCCGTCAGCGAGCCTCTGTGGATTTCAGGAGGGCAGGCTGGTGGAGAACTGCCCTGGGCTGGACGCTCAGTGCGTGACAGTCTCGGCAGTGTCACAAAGCCAGACTCCAAACCTGCAAAACAAAGAAAAACAAGCCGCTTGAGTTTGACCAATAGAGGGCAGTAAGGACCAACACATCACATTTAGCACTTCCCAACCTCAACATAAGCAAAAGTAACAAATCATTTCTGCCATGTGGTTGGACTAGATGCTTTTAAAGAAGTAGTTACCAACTCAATGTTTTTGTGTCGGTACTATGAAAGTCAATGAGATCCAAATGTCATTTTAGACTCTTGACTTTTAATGTATGGACATAAATCCTGCATTCTACCGAGAAAATGATCAACATGATAATGTGAATAAATCGCTACAGAATTTTCATTTTAGGTGAACCGTCCCTTTAAAATGTGTTACACTGGCAACGTTGAACTTTTTAAAGGGATAGTTCACCCCAAAAATTAAATATCTGCCACATTTAGATTCTTTCTTTTGTTTAACATGAAGTTATTTTGAAGACTGCTGGTTGCTGACACCCATTGACCTCCATTGTAATTTTGTTCTACTAAGGGAGTCAATGAAGCTATCATAAACCAGCATTTTAAAAAATATCTTGTTGTGTGTTCAACAGAAGAAACACAAAGGTTTTAAACCACATGAGAGAGAGTAAATGATGAGGTCATTTTAATTTAATTTTAAACTATCCATTTAAAAGTGCACATTTACATAAAAAAGAGCAGCGATTACAAATTGCAAGAACATTCTACATTTCATGGATCCAGAAAACCTTCACATGATTGAAATCAGAGCTCTAAAATGGGATGTGTGCTCAGCGTTAAACATTTCATTCATTGCTTCCGGTTAGAATAGCATTGGCATTAGGTCATCTGAAGTAAACACTTTTAGTTTGCATACTAATACTTTCCATATATTGATAATTAAACCCAGGAAAGTTATTATCAGACTGTTTGGTTTGGGTCAGGGTTCATGAGCGTGTGGAGGTTTGTTTGTGAACAGGCTCTCCTGTGGAGCAGTCAGTGAGGCATGTTTGAGGTATTTGAATGGGTGAGGCAGATGCTGATCACTGAACTGTAATGTCTGGCTCGAAGAACTCTGGGATTTTGCCACAGGTGTTTAGATGGTTTATCAAAAACTTTGTGTGTGATCTGCTTCATGTTTCTCCAAAAGACAGAAAAGTTAGTAAACAAATATATTTTCATTCAGACAAAACATATTAGAAGAAATAGGTCAAAGTTTGAAGTCGGTAAGGTTTTTCTTCATCATTAATGTCATATATCCCCTTTTATCTGCAGCTCCCACACACCCTTGACCAATGAAATTCTACCTTTTTATTGTATTTTTAAATAAATCTCAAAATCATTGCTAGATTTCTAGATTCATGCCTCTATGCCAAGTGATCTTTAGAAATTGCTAAATTTAATGTATTCATTTTTTTTATATTTATTTTTGGAGTTTTTGCCTAATTATGATAGTAGATATTGACAGGAAGTGAAGTTGGATAGAAAGAGGGAGATGTTATCGTGAAAGTTTAGTGAATTGGGACTCAAACTCGGGACGCAGCCTAGTTGCACTATATGTTGGCACACTGACCACTAGGCTATCGAAAATGGCGCTCAAATTAATAAAATTTAATTATTCCATACTATACTTTATATGGATCTTTACAAAGTGACGCCACCAACTACTGGTGTGGTATGCATAATGCAGCCCTTTTAAATGTTTTTTGTGGATCCGTCTGAATGGGGATCATTCTAACTATGCTGTCACCTGTACACAGAATTTTTCAAACATTTCAGATTTTAGTCCATCTTGGTTCTGTAAACACCAAAAAGCTGTTTACACTGATTTGTAAACAAATTACACATATCAAAATCTAGCAAATTATATATTATAAAACAAATCAAAACTATAACAAAAACATTCATGACTATCTACATTTCCGACTGACCAACCCTTATAAGAACACTCCACATTTTTGGAAATAGGCTCATTTTAAAGTCCCCAGGTCCAACTGGAATCTTCAAGCAGTATGGTGGGAGCATGTTTAGCTTAGCTTTGTATAAATCATATAATTATGCAGTGCTTGAAAATAGTCCCCAGATAGGGAACACAGATATAATATAATAGCGGCTGCTGCAGCTATGTAATGCCAACAAAGTTTCTTGATTATTACACCAGAATGAGAGTTTCTAGCCATATTGAGCTAGAAAATACTAACGTTTCATTTTCTATTAGTCTTAGTGCACAATTTAACTACAGAGGAGTCAAGCTTTAAATAGGAAAATTATCAAAATACTTTTTCGAAAAAATTGAGCAAGATACTAATAGTCTAATCTGATCCAATGAATTATGCCAAGCTAAGCTAAAAGTCTGATTGGCTGAATGGATAAAAAAATGGTATAACTCAACAGTTTTCTCTAGGGGACTTGTAAAATGAGCCTATTTTTAAAAAAAAAGTGTTTTTAAAAAGCTTAGAAACCCAATTTAACCATACACTTAAGTGTATACACACTGCATTTGAAGGTGACGGACTCACCATACAGGTAGGTGGAGTTCTCTGGTGTTTTGGGTGAACTGGGGAAAAGCACTTTCACAGGACAGCCATTGGGCGAGTCCACATCCAGCCGAGGGAGGGAGATGGCATTCTTAATGATTGGAGAAACGGCTGGAGGTGGGGGTGAAAGGTCCTTGGAGCCGCCACGGGGCCTGTCGGGAGTCTTGCGGACATGGCGAAGCGTGCGGGTAAAGAATCCTTCATTTTTCTCTGAGGTGGAGGATTCTGCGTCTGCATTATTTCCTGCTCCACCATGGTTGCTAAGGAATGAGGTATCCCCGAACACATCCCCTCCACGGCCCACATGCATGGTGTGGCGGAAATCCCCTAAAGGGGGGCTGATCATTTCTGGGGTGAGGTCACCTTTAAAACGACGCTTTCCTGAGGAATGGGAAACCAGGCCCTTCAGGCCAGACAACTTGCCCAAATTCATGGCTTCTCCTGGTTCAAATCGTAAGTTTCCAAAGGAGGTTTAAAAAAAAATCCTCAGCAATTATTTTGAAAAAGGCGAGAACAGCATAAGAAAGCAAATTATACACGTATCAAGCTTCAAAATCTCTCAGCAGAATAAAACCGCAGTTGTGTGGAAAGTTTCTCCAAAGGCAGACACATTCAGCTATGTCCCGTTTTGGCCATCGGTCTTTGTTCATATCCAGAAAGATTCGGTGAAGATAAATGTGAGCTGAAAATATGCATGACTCCAATTCCTGAAAACCTCGGCTGCATATGTGGTCAAAGATTCTGGGCTTCACAGTTTTTCTGGGCTTGTGCTTCTGAAAAAAATCAGTTCAGAAATAAATTCAGCTCTGGCTGCAGATATCTCTGTGGTTTAGGACTGAAACCATGTGCTCCTCCTTTAGTAAGGCAAGGAGAGTCTGCTGCTACACGCTCTGGAAGATGCAAATGTTAACAAAATGTAAATAATTCTGTTCTTAAAAAGAAGGTTTTGCAGGGGTTGCTGTATAAGATATAAAAATGCTTGTTCTATAAAAATGAGCTAATTTTTAAGTATTTAATCAGTCTTTTTAAAATTGAGTGTAGTGCCCTTTAAATACCTAAATTCAGCTTTGACTCTTCAGCCATTCACTTGCATCGTACAGCATTTCGGTCATTCACTTGAAGGGTATCCTGTTACAAAAGTATGCGTATTTACTAGAGCATTTTTCCAGTGCCAGAATGTAAAAGCAAGAAGACACTGAGGCTGCATTTCACAATGGCAGGAAGTTTAAAAAAGAAGCTCTTTTTATCAAAATAAATGTTCTGTAATAAACTATACCAAAATCTAAAAGATTTAAAAGAATCCTTTAACTTAATATATAATTAAATAACAATGGTTAAAAAGTAATTCATAATTTAATTTATTAATAAAAAGGGCTTCAAGTTAATTTTTAATTACTCTTAAGTTCAAGTATAGTTTAAGAATATTATAAGTTGGAGGCAAACTATTATCACTGTACTAGTATTCTAGTGTACTGTGACTTTTTGTACTGTGATTTTCGTACAAGTGAACTTAGTTTTACTAATCATTTACTATTACTTTGTTTTTGTATATTATAATTATGTATTAACTATAGTTAAATACATGAACACTTTAAAGTATATGCTCAGTACAATACTAGTTATGCTGCAAGTGTACCTTTCTTTAAATAAACTTAACACACTTATAGTACGTTACATCTTTTAAAGTATAATATATTTCATTTTAAGTATAGGTACTAAATATGTTGTGTTTTTATACTTTTTTTTAATGATAAACATATATTGAACGGTACTTTAAGTAGATTTGAGGTAAATTCATATGTACACAGCAAGTATAGGCCAAATTATTTATACTATAATACTATTTTTCTATCGGTATAACTCACAGAAGTATACAAAAATTTGACTGAAAAGTGCTTCATCATAAAAAAGTTATTTCATCATATATTTTTAGTTTAAAATAACTTGTTTATTAGCAAGCTTAAATAATCCTCCTTTTTTGTAAGGTAAGCAAGGAGTGAAGTCCTATGTCTCATTCCATCAAACCACAACAAACTTTGCTTTGGCTGAGTTGCACATTTCACGCTAAATTGCTACCAAACTATGTGTGCTAAGCACAAGTAATCCAGCCAAACCCTTTACCTGATTATTGTCAGGTCATAAATCATATCCAACCTGCTGTTTGGGCACTAAAATGTAATATTAACTACTATAACTAATAAAAGCAACATACCTTCCTTTCTGTATAATCAATGTGACCGCATGCTTGTCCAGACCAAGTTCAATCGGTGACCTGTGACTTGCACCCCGCTGGAGTGTGAGGCGGCAGGGAGGCTTGTTGCTTTATCCCTGCGTGTATTTTCTCCACATGCTCTTCTACTCCCAGCAGCCTCTGCTGCTGAGCCTTTGTTTTTAAAGGTACTCAAATCCAGCGGCACCACTCCCCAGGAATCCCCCAGGGGAGATAAAGGGGCTTTAAAAGGCAATAAATAAATTAAATGTAATAATCTGGGCAATAGTGCAGCTTGACGGAGGCTCCTTAAGCATTGGTCATGTTCAGGATTAGCCCCTAATCCCTCTTGCCTTCCTTCCTTTACCCCTGAATCTCCCCTGCTGCTGGCTTGAGTCCACTTAGATGTTCCGCTTTGAAGGGGTTCTTGTAAAATCAACAAACGTCCTGTGTGAGAGAGCGAAACAGGTGGATGTTTAACACAGATCGGGATCAAAGCAGGCCAAAAATCCCAAATCCAACACATATTTCAGAATGACAGCATTTAGTTTGACCCCCTTTTGCTTGCTATTTCAGTTTTTCACATGTGAATTTGTTTATGAAGTATTTATCTACAATTTCTACACTTTTACATAAAATTACTGTATCTTTCATTCATTCATTCTCCTTCAGTTTAGTCCCTTATTTATCAGGGGTCACCACAGCGGAATGAACCGCCACCTATTCCAGCATATGTTTAACGCAGCATTTACACACACTCATTCACTATGGCCAATTTTGTTTACCCAATTAACTTATAAGGGGAGAAAACCCAAACTCTATACAGAAATGCCAACTGACCCAGCCGGGACTCAAACCAGTGACCTTCTTGCTGTGAAAGACAGTGCTAACCACTGAGCCACTGTGCTGCCCAAGTTCCACAGGAACTCCATCTGGAAATTTTTCCAATTTGGATTTTTATCAGGAATTTACAGGAATTTATAGTAATAATAGGCAGGATTTAATTAAAATGCACAACATACAAATTAGAAATGTACATATGCAAACATAAACATTTTGATGACATGCATGCAAACTAATACAGATACAGAAACAGTATTACATTTAGCATATATGATTTACTGGCTGGCCACAATTTTTATGATCATTTTTTTAAAATAATTATTTGTAGGAGGCATTTTTACCTTTACGGTAAAGGACAGTAGAGTTGAGATAGAAAATTGTGGGGAGCAGAGAGAGGGGAACAGTATCAGCAAAGGACTTTAAGCCAGGAATCGAATTCAGGTCGCCGGGAGCACCTCAGAACTATGTCAGCACACTTAACCACCAGGCTATTTGTGCGCATGTTTACCTACTTAATTCTACTTAATTGGATGTAACATTTGGATTCAAATGCAGTACTGTTGCATCCCTTTTGTTGTGAAAGTCAGAACATGAAAATAGAAAAAAAAAACTCCTCCTACCTGAGTGCATGGGACTGATGAATGTGCAGCATAGAAACTGAATTAAAATTGCATTAAATATGGTCATTTTAACCAAGATTATCCTGCCAGATTTTTTTCCAACTTTATTTACCTGCATATTTAACTGCCCTGTTATATGCTAATCTTCTCAGTCAATACCCGTTAATTCCCATGGAAAGTTTCCAGCTTTAAAAATTGCAATTTTGCAACCCTAATCACAATATTATTCAGATACGCCGATTTGCTTCAAAAGCATAATAATCAAATGCCATTATTAATAAATAAGGTAATAATGAATAATATCTGTTTAATCAACTTTGACATCACTGGTTTTAAATTATGATTTTTTCCCCAAATAAATACAGCCTCTGTATAAGCAGAAATTAAAACAATAAGAATTCTTAATTATTTCAAACTATTAACCAGTAGAGTAAATAATATAAAACAATATTAATTAAAAGTATTAGTATTAGGTCAACATTGTATCAAGCATATATTCATCCATATCTACATATTTGCTCCAAATGGATTTAGGGAACATTGTTCTTAAAGGTAATTATGTCTTCTGAGAAACTGTCATATAATGTGCTAAACATAACATAACCAACGATTCCTCTGACATTCAGCAGAGCTCCTGTGGCCTCTTGACATGACAAACGGCAATAAACCAAAACACACTGTCACATAATTCTTGCAGCTGTTTCGAGTGGATGCAAACAATGCAATTATTTCTGTGGAAATGGCTGTGCATTGTTTGAAAGAAGGAGATGCTCACGTCAACCCGTAAACCGCAGACTAATAGAAGCCGTGTGTGTAAATGCATTCCTGGGGGAAACATCTCTGTCTATTACAGACATCCACTACAGTACCCATATCCCAGATTGGAAACATGTTTTGGGTTTTTTTCCCTCTTCTTTCTTTTGGTGGGACTGTCGGCTTTTCTTCATGTGGGCATAAAAGCTGATCTGTCTGATCTTTGCTTTTTGCGGCCGTCCACTCTAGATTCATATGATGTCATTAAAACAAGTGATCTGACCATCAATCACACTGAGCATTTATTCTTTTTAACTAAAAAACACCATTTCCTAAAGGAATAGTTCACCCAAAAATAGACATTCTGTCATCATTTACTCACCGTCAAGCTGTTTTAAAGCTGTATGAGTTTCTTTCTTCTGCTGAATTCAAAAGAAGATATTTCGAAGAATGTTGGTGACCAAACAGATCGCAGACTTTTATAGCCTAGTAATGTTTCCATACTATGGGAGTCAATGGGGACTACCAACTCTTTGAATACAAGGGGAAATTTAGCTTTGGAACAGCCTGAAGGTGAGGAAATGATGTCAGAATTTTCATTCCAGAGAGAATGCTTTAACATATTTCCCTCTTTCCTTGTTCGGGTAGGCTACACTATAACTTAGCTAACTAGATGAACAAACATTCGAGATAAGGCCACATTTTTCCTTTTCACCCAGTGCCCTCAACATTTTTCTGCCATTGAAAGGGGTCTAATGAAAAAAACTGACTGCTTAGGCGTAAATCTTGATTACAAAAATATACTCATTTCATCATCTGAACATATCCTATTTTTACTCAAAGCACTCAGCATGACTGTCTGGCAGACTTGAGTCCAAAATGGAAAATACCAGCAGTGCAAATACAGTCTCAGAGGTTTTATGTGTGAAAATACAGTATACTGCAACTGGCTGACTCTGTTTTATTAGTCTTTATTATCTTATTTTCACTTCTTTATCTTTAATCAGATCTTGAATCTAAATGCCATCTACATGAACTAATGAACTAATCTAACACACACACACAAACTTTTAAACAATTTGAAAACAAGTATTAAAAAGTATTATTTTGTATATATTTTTTTCCCAAATCAAAGTAACTTAAACTCTGATGAAAACAAACTATGGTTTTACTGTAGAAATGAGTAGCGAACGGTTTTGGCACATTGATTATTATTTGTATAACTTGTATATTTGTATATAAGTTTTATTACAAAGTACCATGGTTAAACTATTGTTTAGTGTTGCAAAACCACAGTGAATTTGTATTTTAATTTGTTTTTGTCAATCTGTAGTAACAAAAGATGGGCTAGTTTTTATAAGAGAACATATCAGACAGGGACAGATCAATGTTGATGTAACAGCTTTCACTACAGTCCAGTGATTCAGTCATTAGTGAACTTTGGATGTCATTGCTTCATAAAAAAATGTCCCTCAATATTTCACTGATGCAAAAAGTTGTAAAAAAAAACAAAAACTGCCTGACTTGCTGTTGCTTCCTAAACCAAATCCTAAATAAAGCTAAGTGAACCATTAAGTCTTAAAATCTAAGTTATGATGACTCAAAAACCCATATTTTACTGCGCTCATAACGGATATGAAGTGCAAGTATGCGGTGGCGCGCGCATACTAATTTTACAGCAGCACGGATTAGGTTTCCTCCGTCGTGCACGCACAATAAGCAATAACACACGACTAGTCCTCAAACCACTTATTGATAAAATTAGCACTAGTTATGCGGTTATAGCACCCGCTACTCGCACACTTAAGCCTTAACTAGTTTTTTCAATTCAAAATACTCTAAATACAAAAATAATCTGTAGTTAATGTGACAATTCAGTACAGTAAATCAATAAAACTCACTGTGTCGATGAAAAAACGTTTCTAGTGCCCCCAAAATCCACGATTTAGATTTATCTGAACAAAATCCTGCAATCCAGCGTGAAACTTTTCTTCTTTGTATAGCGTTGTGTTTGAGAAGCAGCGGTCAGTGTGTGGAGCTCCGTCAGTCTCGCGCTGCTGGAAGCGCGTTTGGTCAGAGCAGATTCTGGGGGCGTGTTTTCTGAAGACTTTCTGGACAAGATCCATGTTCACAATATGTGTCCAGTGCCACGACTCTGGTTGTCGAAAAAGATCTTAAATTTATTGCGTTTAGACTGACAAGGATTCATTTATGTGTTGAGTTTTTACAAAGTTTTAACTATTCAGTTGTTCATGGAGAATAACAGTCCTGCAGAGTTCAGCTTCAACCCTCATCAAACACGACCAATTAATTAGGACCTAAACAACACTTAATAATTACAGGCAGGTGTGTTTGATATGGGTTGCAACTGAAATCTGCAGGAAGGTCTCCATGAACAGGTTTGGTACCTCTGATTTAGAGTAATGTTATGTAATGTTCATTGAAGTTATGTACATTTTACTGTAAAATACACATTCATATTAGACGTTTGTTGGCTAGGCTACTTAGAAATTGTGGTCTGTTACTGATTACAGTAATGTAATCTTACTGTAACCTATGAAGTGAATGATGTGATGTTAATTTTAGTTAGTATCATATCTTTATAACATATTCTAATGTCTTGAGTGTGATAACTTTTTTTAAATGCTGCAATTTTCAAAACATTTGCTAAACTGCAAGTTAAGAGGCAAGTTTTGGATCATATAACAAGCGATTTCCATAATGTATTGCAATCCACTTCAAAATGTTGGTGCATGTGAAAATTTAGACTTTGTATGGTAATCTTTGTACATCACACACTCCCGCTGTCAGTATCTTTGTCACTATCTATCCCTCTTCGTTCCCTACCAACTTGTATTTGATACTTCCTAAATAAGCAAGTTTTAAGCTATCCCTTTTTACAAAAAACAGCACTAAAGCAGGAATCCTGAGAAGGCTTTCATTGAAATTCCCATCAGTTTGTAATGATTGCCATTTTGTGGTTTTCTATATTTCAAATATATATTACAAAAAAAGAATGGATTATTGTCAATTATTGTAATATTGTGTGAACAATTTCGAACTTTAGGTTTTTAGTACAGCACAATGTTAGCTGTTGAAAAACCAACTGTAATCAAATCATAACATGCCAAATAAATGTATATTTAATATATGAAATAATTAATATAAACACTTGGACACAAAAACAAAAATGTTATATTTTGTTTGTTATACAGCCCAAAGTTTTCCAGGTTTTGAATATTTTTGTCCAGACAGAAGATCACTGCATGATGATGACTTACTATGGTGAATCACAGCTACATCAGTGTTTACTGTGTTGCATAGGCTAATTATTTATTCATGCATGGTCAAATTGCTTGTATGCTGCCTTTCCCCCACAAATTCATAAGCATGGATCACAAATGTACATGTTAGATAATGTGAATATTTAAATCTAAATATGACACACAGTAGGATTTTTAGAAAAGGAACTTTAAAAGAGATAAAATAATTTGTGCTGAAAAATGACTGCCATGTGTGAATGTATAATCCATAAAAGGTATCTGTAATCTTATTCTAAGTATGTTAAAATGAAATACACTCTAAATCTGAGAACTTAACTTAATTAAATATCTAATTAACTAGAACTTAATTTTTAGAATCTGAAAATGTAATGCAGTCTACATATAGCCAGTTACCATCCAGCATTCATTCATTAATTTTCATTTCGGCTTAGTCCCTTTATTAATCTGGGGTCGCCACAGCTGAATGAACCGCCAACTTATCCAGCATATGTTTTACGCAGCGGAAGGCATTCCAGCTGCAACCCATCTCTGGGAAACATCCATACACATCCATTTACACTCATACACTACGGACAATTTAGCATATCCTATTCACCTATACCGCATGTTTTTGGACTTGTGGGGGAAACCAGAGCACCCGGAGGAATCCCACGCCAACACAGGGAGAACATGCAAACTCCACACAGAAACGCCAACTGACCCAGCCGAGGCTCGAACCAGCGACCTTCTTGCTGTGAGGCGAACGTGCTACCCACTGCGCCACTGTGAGGCACCATCCAGCACTCTTGCTAAAATCATTTCGAAATTACATGACCATCCTGTTTACGTTCATGCCATGTCCCAACTACCATAATTACAAGATAAATACTACATATATAGTCCAAGAATATATACAACTCTGAACTTGATATTATTGTAATTATGACATGCAGGGATAACAGCATTTATGCCACTTGTCTTTAACCTTAAAATGGAAAATAATGTGTTATAAATAGGTTTAAATTATTTAGTGATGGAAAACTTATTTGTAGTTAACTATTTAAAATTATATTATTGTTGGAAAAACTTACAATGCTTTTCCCATATTTAAAAAATAAATGATTAATATTTTTTTAAGTTAATTGCTTGGCAACATATTCCATTTCATTAGCACATCATCAAAGCATGAGTCATGCTCAGAAAATTGTAATGTTCAAGTTTTAGATTTTCAAATCTAAAATAATGCATCCCTGTCTGAGGATGTTTGCTTTCAGCAGGGATTTCATAGACTGTAAAAAGGCCTGTGATCAAAGTCTGGATGGCTTTCGTTTTGGTGTCACCATTGGGTCAAAATAATTCATAACCCAGAGCAGTGTTGTTGATGTAAGCAGATCAGTAGATCAATGAACGTCCGACAGTCTGTATCCAAGAGCTATGCTGGAGCATCAGTGGGAAATCGATTGTGATTCAGAGCAGTCCTCTGATGTATCGAGAGGGAAAATAGACCGGAATAACACGCAGATCCATTCAAAACCACTGCTGCTGCTAGTAGGAATGAGAGATGGATTGGTGAAAAAAGTCATTTGGGCAGATGAAGTTTCTAAAGTCTTCATGGATTATAAAACAGTCAATATATCATGGAAACAACTGCATGTGCTGCATTTAATATAAGCAGCTACAATTATTTTGACAGCGTGTTTCTGTTTGTTTGTCAAGATCCTCTCTCTCTCTATCACATATCTTTACATCTTTTTTTTCTGTGTTTTTCTCTCTGCTCTTTCATTGTCCCATCAGCTGCTCTATCTTGTTCTTCCTAGAGTAAACAATCCCCTCTGCTCAAGCATGCCAGCTATTTGCTGTGAATAACATCTAGCTTTTGGATACTTTTCAGATGTTGGTCCCAAAAGGGAGGCAGGGATATAATTTTAGGTTTTTCTCTCCCTCTTCTGAGTTCACAACAGTCTGTCTTTTCCTTTTTTCTTTGTCCACCCCAGTTTTCTCTATTTACCCCTAGTTTATCCTTTTCCTTTATCAGAAATCCAACAATGCTTAGTTTACCCAAAGATTTAAATGGACTCACCCTCGAAACTTGATTCACTCTGAAAATGAGATTCTTTCTCTATTTTTTTAATGTATGATTTAATTATTAGATTTTTAAACCCCACCCCTAACCCTACCCTCATTGGGGGATTATCAAACCATACTAAAATGCACGAATTAAATCATACAGTACAAATGAATAGGAATAAGACGCTAAATCAAAAATTGCTGTGAAAATGCGTTGGATTTAAAAACATCCAAAAACAGAAATTAGTCCTGGAAGTTGCAGGGTGGCAACATGGTGCAAAAATGAGTTAAAATGAAAATGAACAAAAAACGTTGTGTATATTTTGAATGTAATTTTACTTGCCTTAAATATTGCGTGCTTCTAGTATAACAAAAGTACTGGAATCTGGAAGGTACAAACTAAAAGTGCAACACCAGGGGGTATCCAGAAAGCAGGTTATGGGATATACCCTGGTAAATTTATGAATATACAGTGCTCAGCATAATTGAGAACACCCTATTTTGAAAATGAATATTTTTATCCATTTCTCAGTGAATATATGCAATGTATTTTGGTGCGTTTAAACAAAACGGATTTATTAAACAGATATATTTATTAAAATAATATTTTAGTCACCAAACATATTTAGAAATTGAAAGAGAATACAATTAAATTGAAGCAAAATATTGCAAAAGAAAATTACAACCTACAAAATTTTAACTACATTTTTTTCATTTTTTTGCTTCTCTTGATTTTTCTTCTTTTTTAAAAAAATTGTATTTAATATTTTTCTATAACATAAATTTGGGTGTACTAGTTTTTGGACCGTTTATCGTAAGTTATTTTGTTAGATAAGCTCTTTGGCTTCAGTACTGACTAAACTAATGTATATGCACAAATATAGTATTGGATAGCTTCCTATTAAAAATATGAATTTAAAAGATAGATTTGTGAGGGGTGTACTCATATATGCTGAGCACTGTATAAGCAGATACCTCAGCTTTCGGTTCTAAACAAAGAGGTACAGTAAGTTTCAGGGTATGCAAGTAGCCACCACAGCAACTGCTCTGTACATTATAGCTCATTCATTTCTTTTTAAATATTTTTTGTTATAGTTAGTGCAGAAATTAAAGAACAAAGAAAGAAGGAAAAAAATAGGAAATAAGGTGGAATCACAGCCAAATGTTTCTGGATAAAATACTAGATCTTCAGATAGCTGATAAAAACAACTAGATTTCAGTAATCTAAAAACATAGTAAAAACATTAGTTGTTGGAATTATGCAAATTTACTATCCATATAAAGACGTCAACATGACATCTAAATTGACAGTGTTTATTTTGCTAGTGTACAATGTTATTCTTTAGTTGAACAATTAATCTGTGCAAGTTAATCCACTAAAAAAATGTTTGTTTTGTTTAATCTTCAAAGTCTAATAATTTGTTTTTGTGTTTAGAGTGGTGGTCCTTCTCTGTCCTTTCATTTCAGTTGGAAGTACATCAAAATACTGAGATAAAAATCTTGCAGACTTTATAGGGCATCTTTGATGCAAAATCAACTTTTGGAAGCTGTTTGGACAGAACTGTGTGTAGGTAATTAAAATAGTATCAAAATCCCAGTGATTTTGAGGCCCACCACAACATGACGTAGGAGTGCAGTTTTCCCTGCTCACCGAAATGATTGACAGGAGTGTAGTAATGCGTATAAACATGTCCACAGAACAGGATTTGCAAAGAAACTGGGATCAAAGAATTTGTTTAAACTTTCTGTGATCAGCTGCAACTCAAGAATGAGTTCTACAAGTTTAAAACATTATTAAAACAGTGCAGGTTTGTAATAAAGAAAAGACAGTAAAATCGTTATGTGATAAGTCATAATGGCTAAAATCACAACAGCTGCATAGTGTCAGTACAACTATGTACAAGGTTGCTTCAAACACACAACAGGAGTCCAGATTTGTGAAAATTATATCTGGTTTATTTTGTAAAGTAGCATAATGGATATCCATACAGCAGTATATATTAACTTGTATCCTGTCACATTTGCCACGAGTAGACATGCAAAAACAGTGGAATGTGTGTGCGTGTGTGTACTGTGAATTTTGTAACGGCATTTGTGTGTGACTCATTATTGCAGAAATAAACTCAAATAACTTGAATAAACACCACAACAAATACATCAAAAAACCTTACTTGGTATTTTGAATCGTAAACTGAATCTCTGCTACATCCGTGTCTGTCTCTGTCACTGCTGCTTTTTATCCAACGTGATGCAGTACAAGCAGACACGCAAGCTGGAACGGTTGGTGGGGAAAACCAGCTCATTTGCATTTAAAGGCGCAGGTTACAAAAACAGCTACAATTTCTTCTGACTCCAAAATTCACATTTTCAGCAGAGTATTATAAATAATCTTATGGGTATTTGGAGCTGAAACTTTACAGGCAGATTCTGGAGACACCAAAGACTAATCTTACATCTTGTAAAAGGAGTAAATTAGGAGCCCTTTAACAAAGACAATCTATTGACCCACCCAGGTTGCAAAGCCCCTGTCACTGACAGTGGGAGGGAAAAGTTAGAATGGACAGGGCATGAGTTTCTTTATTTTGATGAACAAAAAGAAGATATGTTGAAAATGGTCCCTTGCATTGGGTCCTTTTCAAAAGGTACACCTTTTTTACCTAAAAGGTTCACATTAATAACATAAAGGTACACTTTTGTAAACTTTTTGAAAAGGCATTGGCCCGGGGAGAGCTTTTGTACCTTTATTTCTGAAAATGGAATATTTTCTATGATCTTTTTTATTTGTATTTTATTCTAAACAAGGCAATTATGAAAAAACAAATATTGCTTTCACAACATTGTCATCTGTTTGTGGCAATTTTCAAAGGATAATATATATATATATATATATATATATATATATATATA
>CAIGQW010054063.1:8698361-8726642 GCA_903798125.1 Danio choprae | reverse complement strand
ATATGTATGTATATATATATACACACACACACACACGCACACATTTTTAAGGTCTTTTTCTAAAAAGCTTTCTAAATGTTTTATTAAATTAACAATTTTACATTTAATAATTTAAAAAAGAATTTATATTAATTTTTCCAAATTAATTATTTATTCAAAAAATATATATTCTTTATCATTGTTGTATCTGTATACAAATTGACATTTATAAAAAAAGCAGACCTCTGTGTACTGTGTATCTAAAACCTGATCTAAATCATAAAAACGTTACATTTAATATGACACACTGGGGTAGCCTTAACAAATGTTGCAAATAATCAGTAACTTAAGTAGCATTATGTACATTTAACATTCATATTTATTGAGACATGGCTCTTTTGGAATAAAATTAAATTTTATATGACAGACTGAGGTAGCCTTAACAAATGTTACAAAAAAATCAGTAACTTACGTAACCTTACGTATAATTAACATTCACTGCAAATGAGCCCGGTCTCACAGTAAATATGATATATTTATTAAAAGAACGTCCAATTAAAGAGTTATTGGACTTTTAATATTGAAGGTCAAAAATCTCCCTCGGCTGCCCCCCTTCCGTCAGATCTGTCCAGACACACACATTCACACCGAGCAGTAAAATGGCCGACCGTCAACCAACTGACTTTACAGCGCTTTAAACATAGATTCCGCCTCTTTCGTTTACATTAACGTATTTCATATTTAAAACCTACAGAAGGAGTGTTTTCACGACTAGCTCATAGAAATTGATGGAGTATTGTATTTCACTTTGCCTCAAAACCCAGAAATTCGCACTTAAGCACTTTAGCTGTAGCTAGAAGACTAGCTGCGGTGCATGTAATTCCTGAGGTAAGTGCTTTATTTTAAAAATCTTATCATATGAAATGTTGTTTGCTACTAATGACAGTATTATGCATATTAAAAAACGCAGTTGTGTGAAAGCGTTTTTAGTGTGGTACGGTTTTTCCTCGTCGACATCTGTTAGCCACTAGCTCGGTTGCTAGTTAAATTAGCCATGCAGCTAGTTAGCATTTGCTTGTTTGCAACTTTAGCTTTCCACTGGTCAATCGTAAAAACATACTTGTGGTTATGTAGTAACATACTAATGCTTCTGTATTATGTCTGCGTTAAAAACAAGTATAAGTTGGGTTTGTGCTTTCGCTAGGCAATGTATCACTACTATCAGTCCTGGCTCGCTAACCTTATGTTAACGTTCCTGCTGCCCATTTTTGAGCAGTTGCATATTTATGCATGTATTGTTTTGACAGCTGCTTACCCTTTTGACTTGTGTTACGATCCGTACGTAAATAGTCTGTGGCTTATGTGAGAATTTACCAAAACATCTGAGGTTTACGTTTAGGATATGTTAATATCTCCTGCTAGCAAACTAGCTAACGTTAACTGAGTAACACACACCCGAGATTGGCAGGACCACTAAAGCATACGCTTTAGCTCGATGTATTTCAGTTAGCGCCGTTAAAACACTGGATTTAACAGTTGTTTTTGCACGAATTGTTCGTATAGCTGACGTAAGCAATGTATGCTATATTTTATATTTCACCGGAGGAAATGGGCGGGTGTGCGAAGCGCTTGTCCGATAACTCTGCCCTGCCAACTGCAGGCTTCCAGACAGATAGCAGCAAGAGTTTTCCCCCTTATGAAGATCGCAGTAGGAATTTCATTGGCATCCGATTTATTTAATGACAGGTGCAAACTCAGATCGAGCCTAAGTTCAAATTATATGTACAGTGATTTGTGATATCATGATCATGTGTTTGGTGCCGCTGTTGTGTATCGTGCTGTTATTCATTTGGTTTGGTAACACAGCAGCACCTCTTAGTGCCTGGACTGGTTGAAGGTGATACTAGACATAAGTATGTATTTTGCAAATCCTTGGTATTGTATACTAGGATTTGGCAGTTTATATATCTTGGAAAAGATTTACAGTTGAACATTTGTTTTTGATGTTTTGCTTTTTCAAGAAAGGAGCACCAGGAAAGGGAACAGCAGTTCATGGAAGACAAGAAAAGGAAAAAGGAAGATAAAAGGAAACGGGAAACCTCACAGAAGGTAATTGCTATATTATATTAATTATTTCTGACTATTAAATTAAGCACATGCAGCCTTTAAGAAGATGTGTGTTCATTTTCAGTATTGAATAATAACATTCTGGAGTAACTTTTTATGCTTTGAGCGTAGAACTGCTTTCTAAAGAGTAACATCGTTTTAATAGTTAATTGCATCAACCAAGCCTCTGATACATGTTTGTCAAAGTATCAGTGCAGAAATACTGATGCTGGCCATTCATGACAAGAATGATTGCTATAACTTAATTAACATTCACACTATAGCTGGGCTGTTTATGAGTATTGTGTGAAATCTTTTTTTATTAATAATATGGTATGAGACTGTAAGGGTTATATCAATATACAATTATATGATTCAAGTGCATTTGAAAAATAGTGGAAGACACAGATTAAACTGCTGCGAGGAAAGTACATAATCAGGTTTGTACTGAATATAATCATGCTTACTATATCTAAATCCTTAAAAATAATGTGCAAGATATAGTTAACATGTTTGTTTTGGGCCGGCTTATCCTATAAGATGCTATGACAGATATGTGCTTCAGACAGATAGGTTAAATTGGCTGTTTCATTTGTTTGTTTTTTCTTATTGCTAAACCTAGATTTCACATGTTATAAAAGTATTTTCATTTTGCTGTCAGAGGTGCAAGAGGGTTTCTGCATGTGAATTATGAGTATTTAAGAGTTCTGACTAAAATATACATATCCCTAATATATTGCTTGTTTGACAATAAAGGTGTAATGGAGATTTTTTTAAACTTTGTGTATGTTATATAGCAGCAACTGTAAAGTAACTTGTAATGGATTAAACAAAACAGTTTGGTGAAAATAAGTTCTGATGATTTTAAGCCATGGGCATTATGTTTAAAAAAAAGATTTTCTTAAACGTATGTAAAAAAGCTCTAAGATGCGTATGGTATATTGCAAATCAGCCTAAAATGGAGCCCTAATCCACACAAATAGATGATGTTCTGTTTAAGCACGTGCTGCAGTTATGACTGCTTTAAAAGTGTGCACTCTTTTTATAATAAGGTGTGTTCTTTGTTAATTTTATTGTTCATTAGCTGGAAAAAAAACTGTTCTGGAATTGATTCTAATAGTTTCGTTCTTCTGTGTTATTATCAGGGTTGGGGTAACGCATTACAAGTAATGTGAGGTACAAAATAATATTACTTTTCTAAGTAACGAGTAAAGTAACACATTACTTTCAAAAATTAAGTAATAATATTTGCGTTACTTTTTAAAAAATGTAATGCGAGTTACTTTTTAGTTTAATTCGCTTTAAAAAAATAAATTACTGAATTAAAAAATAGCATAGTCACACACTTAATGAGAGAATTTGTTCATTATTCTGAACGCATCAAAGAAAAAGAAAAATGTCATTTTACTTCACTAATAAGACAAAAACACATTGCTTTAATCTGTATAGACAGCATGTATAGCTCTGTGGTCAGGAAGTTATCAGAAGATAACATTATCCTAAATTGTTATTTTTTTATGTGTTTTTTTAAAGGTAAATAAAGGTTATACAGTACTTTGTTAATTGCAGAGCTTTATTTAAAAAAAGAAAGAGATCAAGCCACAGCCAGGTAAGAAAAAGTAACGCAAAAGTAACGTAATGCATTACATACAATAAAAAGTAACTAAGTAACGCAACTAGTTACTTTTTTGGGGAGTAACTCAATATTCTAATGTAATATTTTGGTATTGGTGGGAAAGGTTGTTTGAAATAATTTGATAAAGTACAGTGGAATGTAGTCAAGACATGGAAAAGGAATAAAACTGAAATATCAGCCTTTCAAACATTGTTGTGTGCCTTGAGTAATTAAAAAAATATATATGTTTTCATCAAATCTGAATCTTGTTTTGCCTTGTTTCAGGTTGCAGAGCAAAAAAATAAAGGTAACTATTTTATTTCCATCTTTAATATTTGTACTGTGTACTAGCATTCTGAGACTATGTGTCTTTGTGCTGTCAAGCAGGCATATTATGTAGTGTCTACTTTGTTAATGTGTGAATCTATTTTTTCTTTTCTTTTACCTGAATGTGGATTTTCTGCAGTTCTGCTCTCATTTGTTCCTAATTTTTTCCACCACACAGTGCCAGAATTGACCAAGCCTCCATCTGCACAGTCTCCTGCCGCCCCCAACTCAGCTTCCCCCAGCCCTGGCCCCGTCCCCTCTTCAACCCCATCCGCTGCCACCCCGGCTGCTGGCACCCTCCCTCAGGGTGGGAACAATGCTAAGCGGCCGGCGGTGGCCAACGGACAGCCCTCCCCCAGCACACCGAATTCTCAGCGCTACATGCCCCGTGAAGTGCCCCCTCGATTCCGTTGCCAGCAGGACCATAAAGTGCTACTGAAGAGGGGCCAGCCACCACTGTCCTCCATGCTGCTGGGGGGAGGCAACAGCGGGGGAGACAGCCCCAATGAAACAGTGGCTTCTGCCTCAGGTAAGCATAATCAATTTAATCATTTCAATTAAATAGTTACATTTTTACTCCGTTTTACACTGAGTGAGTTTATTATTAATTTTTTGAGTTTGTTGTGTCATAAAAAAAGTCTAGCAAATCTTGAAGATTTTTTTTTTCTATTCCAGATCCAAGCCAGGGCCCTGTGGGTCCAGCTGCTCCCTCACTGCCCCATACGTCATCCGCCTCATCAATCGCTGCTTCTTCTTCTTCTTCAAATTATGCAAATTCCATGTGGGGGACCAGCTCTGGCAGCCATCCCCTCTCTCAGGGCAGGGAAAAGGTGATAGTGGACCGGTCAGACCTGGAGGAATGGCCCAGTATTGCTGCTGGGGATGGATCAAAGTCAGGGGATACAGCAGGTACAGGTGGTACAGACAGTGGTGGGATTCTGAACTGCAATGCCTCATGGGGTGAGAGGCATCTCCAGCAGCAAACGAAAGTTGTGGGAGGAGGGAACGGAAGGAAAGGAGTCAATTCTGGCAGTCCCTCTCCGCCCACATCCTCTGGTTCACCCAATGAATGTATGCAGTCTGGTAGTGTTTGGGCCTCCCATGAACTCATAGGGGGGAATGCAGTAGCAGCAGGCTCATTGCCCCCCATATCCAAAGCTGCCCCTCTCCCAGGGAGCTCTGATAGCTCCTTTGGTGTCAGCTGTGGGATTCCAGGTGCCAATTTTACCCCTAATGCCAATCCCTCTGCTTGGCCAGCCCTAGTACAGGAAGGGACTGGGACAGTTGCAACAGAGGGTGGCTCCTCTTCCCTCCAAAGCTCATCTTTGTCTGCCAGCAACCCTCTTTCTGTGAATCAAGCCTCTCATCAGCACCAACTTCACCAAATGCAATCCAGAGACAGAGAGCCATCCTGTGGAGAATGGGGTGGCGCAGCACTGGAACCAGGAGCAGGACCAAAAAACACTGGGGTGTCAGAGGGGGCTGATATGGACTCTGGAAGCACAGGTGGGGGAGCAGGCTCTGCTTCGTCTTCCTCCTCCACTAGCTCATCATTGTGGAGAACTCAGCCTTTCCCTGCAAACTCCAAAACGGGTGCCTCAAGGACTGAATCTTGGGATGATGGAGCAGGAGGGAGCTCCTTGTCTGCTGAAGGTGGGAAGGCATGGGGATATCCCGGCCAGGACGATCGGGGAGATTTGACAGGGGCAGGTGCGTGGGGAACAGGAAGTGGGGGTCAGACCCCCGGGGTATCTCAGGGAGCGTGGGGTGGGGACCATATGTTGGGTGGGGAATGGGGGGCATCCAGTGGTGTTGCAGGTGTCAGTGATCAAGGTGGGAAAGACGGCTCAAGCAGTAACAGCAGCAGTAGTGGCGGCAGTGGCGGCATCCCGACAACTTCCTCCTCCACACCTTCAACTATGACAAGAGCTTGGGACAATCAGAAAGCTGTTGGGGATGTAGGAGCAGGAGATTTGAGTGAGTGGGGAGGCCAGGGTAGCAGAGGTGGGGAAGGTACCTCATCCTCCAGTGGTGGAGGAAACTCTAGAAGTGGCAATCAGCGCCATGGCCACCACCGCACTCATAAGCCTCCCGACCCTGAAGTGGCCTTACAGGATCTGCTTAGCCGTTCTGACCTGGACCCCAGAGTGCTGTCCAATACTGGTTGGGGTCAGACACAAATCCGTCAGAATGTGGCATGGGATTTGGAAGATGCAGGCAGAGCAAAAGCACCGGTTGGAGCAAACTCCTTGTCTGTTAGTGCATCTGCCCATGTCCAGCCGTACTCTGGTTCTAGTGGGAGCACAACTACTGATCCATCTTCCCCCTCTCTGCTCCAAGCTGCATCTCTGAATGCCAACTCAAACTCCATCCTCGGGTCACCCGCAGTTTCATCTGGCGAAGGTTGGGACAACAGTAGTAGCAACAGCAGTTCTTTGCATACCCGAGGCCCTCCACCCTCAGGTGTCAATATCCAAAACCCTAGCGTCTCACAATCTGGAGGTGGAGGGGGTAGCTCAGCAGGTGGGCAGGGCAAGCCATCTGGGGGTTGGGGAGGGACTGCATCATCAGAAAGCCAAGTAAAGGGCTGGGAAACCGAGGGACACGAGTGGCGAGAACGGAGAGCAGGAGGCTCGTCAGGTGGGTGGGGAGATTTCCAAACACAGGGTACTCCATCAACAGGAGGAAGTGGCTGGGGAGATAGTCAGGAGGAGAAAGGAACAAGATCAAGTGGATGGAAAGAAATGGGGCGGGTGGATGCAGGCAGCTGGAGACCGAGAGGTACCAGCGACTGGGGAGAAAAAGAGTCTAAATCATGCAGTGGGGGGTGGGATGGAAAGGGTGGTGGAGGTACTAGTGGGGACTCAGAAGTGGGTACATGGGGTAATTGGGATGACGGAGCTCCTGGAGGGACGTGGGGAGGAGGGGTGGGTGGAGACATGGGTGGAAAATCTCACCAAGGTTGGGGTGGGAAAATGCACCCTTCACAAATGCCAAACAGCCAATCAGCCTCACAGAAAGGCCCGGCGCAGCAGCAGCAACAACAATCACAGCCTCAGCAGTGTCAGTCAGTGGACACAGGGGCCATGCAAGGGGGCTGGGGAAGACCAGCAGGTCCTTCAGTCCAGAGCCAAAGTTCAGGGTGGAATTCAGGGCCCATACCCCAACTTTCCAGTGGCCCTGGAGACACTTCAGAGCCCAGCGGTTGGGAGGAGCCTTCTCCACAGTCCATCAGCAGGAAAATAGAAATTGATGATGGAACATCTGCTTGGGGTGACCCCAGCAACTACAACTACAAAAGTGTCAACTTGTGGGATAAAAACAATGCCCCATCTGGCCAGGCACAATCAGTGTCCCCTCAGCAGGGCCCCCCACCCCTGCAACAGCAGCCACCAGGAAGAATGCCAACAGGTCTTGGGAATAGGGACATGAACATCGCACATTCAACTAGCAAGGGGCCAGGAATAGGTAAGAGACTTATTTTCGTTTCATTTAACCATTGGTAAAATAGTCAAAACTCAGCAGCAAATAGCAAAACTAAAAAAAGGTCTCAGCATACCTTAGAAACTAAATTGAAAAATATTTTTAAAATATTTATATAAAATTCCTTTTCATTATTTATATTTCAGCTTCTGGATGGGGAGGTCGTGGCTCTCCCTCCAGTCCTTGTGTGGACAATGGTACTTTAGCCTGGGGTAAACCTACTGAAGCTCCCACTGGTTGGGATGACAATGGCAAGGCATCAAGTTGGAGTGACCCCTCATCCAATCCAGTGAAGTCTAGTGAGTCTAGATGATTTTAAACTAGTTATGGTGATGTTTTGATCAATCCCAATCCTGAATGTATTGATATTTCTGAACAGTTTAAAGGAATTTTGATATTTATGCAGGTTCAAAGTCTATGCAAGAAGGTTGGGTTGAAGGAGAGGGTTCAGTCAGTGCTTCACGTAACCCTAGCTGGGAGGAGGAGGATGAGAGTGGTGGTGTTTGGAACAGTGCTGGTTCCCAAGGCAGCAGCTCTTCATATAATTCTGGAGGCTGGGGAGCCAAAAAGGGCAACAAGGTATGTCATTGGTCAGGCTAGGGAACAATATTTATACAAATCTGATAATTCATCGCAATTTTTAGAATTGGTTAATACATTAAAATTTTTTTCAGGGCTCCTTGAAGGGTGCGGGAGATTCCTGGATTAACCCAATGACAAGACAGTTTTCAAATATGGGGATTTTGGTAAGAACATTTAGGAATATGTTGATGTGGAATGTAAGTTAAAAAAAAAACACAGATTCAAATGATCAGATGTAGTTCTGTTGGTGGTTAGCTTTAATAGTAATTGAGTTTAAAGCTGGTAGCCTGATATTTGTGAATAATATAATACTTAATATTATATAATGCATCTTTATTAAAATGTTATGGTTAACCATGAGATTTAACTATGCTGACGTGTTAACAGGGGGAGGACCCAAGTGGTCGTACCTTGGATTTGGCCCCTGGTCCTCCACAGGACAAAAAGATGGAAGGAGAGAAGCGTGGCATGGGCTTAAATGAGTACAATGGAGAGATGCGTAAAGGAGGACGTGGAGGTGGGGCAGGAGCAGTCTTCCGTTCACCTGGTTCCAAAGAGGTGGGAGCTTGTGAACCTGGGCCTTACTATGACAAGGTATTTGCTTCAATTTATTTGCTTCAAAGATGTGTTTTCCTATGTCCACACGGCAACAATCATGTTTTACTTTTTCTTTTGGGGATTACAAAATTTCAGCACCCATACATGTATCATTTCAAGAAATGTCTGCATGGAAATGGAAAAACTGTGTTAAAAGGTTGTTAAACATATGCCACACTTTTATGTGGGACTATAAACAAACACAGACAGAGCTGCAGGATACACTAAAATCACAGAAGAATTCAGTGAGCATGTGCATTAACACTTTCTTCTGTGTTCAGAGTAAAATATAAACGCAATAAGATGATGGTGAATGCACATTTATCTGAAAATGTCTGAACTATGTAAATGTTACTGCGTCGTCTTTGTTAGTCTAGTTGATACAGCATTACCAGGTTTTGTTGTAATAGTGCTAATATACCTAGCAGTTCCTGCATCACAAGCACCAACCACTCTGCAATCCGCCATTGCTGTTGTTACAGTTTCTTTCTTTTTTCTGGTCATGTGGTACGGTAATGTCATTTTTTCAAAAAAGTTGCGTTTTTCCAATCCACACCGATACTTGCCGGGCAGCATTTTGAGGTTTTTTTTTCCACTCTGTAACTTATCCAAAATATTTGTTTCAGAGCAGAGCTAGTGTCGTCTGGATGAAAGAGACTTTTCTGGAGATTTGCTGTCACATTGATTAACTATTTTTTTAACCTTTCCTTCAGGCAAGTGGTCAGTTGTTTAGTAGCGGAGGAGGGATGGCACAGTCAAGGCACCAACCAGGGGTGCCACCCATCAACCCATCAGTGCGAGCACAAGTGCCTCATCAGTTCCTGTCACCTCAGGTATTGGGTGACTTTAGTATTATTAAATATTATATACACAGTATTGTGCTCTGCTGTTATGTTGACACACATGCTATTTTTGTCGTTTAGGATTTCGCATTGTCTATTAAATAAGATTGCATAATTATAGAAATACAGCTTTTTGCAAAGCACGTGAGATGTAGTCTTGGTAATAGAATTCATTTCTGCTGCAGGTGCCAGGCTCTGTGCTGAAACAGATGCCTCCTCCCAGTGGAGGTGTTGGGGGAGGCATCTTTCCTCCACAGCTTTCCCCTCAGCACATTGCCATGCTCAGCAGCATCTACCCACCACATATTCAGTTCCAGCTGGTGGGTAGCTTCTCGTTGCTCGCTCAGAACATAATATATGCAGTCCAGACTCCACGCACTCCCTACAGCTATTTGTTTTTTTCTTTTGACCTTGTGACTCATGCTTTCTTGCAGGCCTGTCAGCTGCTACTGCAACAGCAACCGCAGCAACAACAGCAGCAGCAGCTGTTGCAGAACCAGCGCAAGTTCCCCCCAAACATACGACAACAAGCAGACCCCCAACAGGTACAATCTTCTTCTTCTTTTTTTTTTTTTTTTTTTTACACAGAGATGCCCACTACATAATCATTAATTATTGCCAAATGTTTTAAAGGTTCTGTGAAGTGCTTTGAAATGTGAATTATTGTTCAGTGTGTGACATAATTTGAACTGAAAGAACACGAAGACAGGAAACATAAAGTAGCTCTTAAACTTAAAAAAAAAAAAGCCAATTTACTCTTTATCACGGCTCTGCCAGTGGGAGTGGTTAAGCTCAAGCGTTGCATATAGCAATGGCGTCTTGAAAAGGGTGGGACATGTCAGATAGTAGAGAGCCTTTGGTTGGTCAGGAGATTTGATGAACAATGAGGTGATGTGACAAGAAACTGATTCATTTAGGTGATAGTAACAAACTGCAGCTTTGGATGGTTATATCTTAATTTTGTCACTCTTTTGAAGCACACTAGCTTATAGATATCTTTATAACTAATGCACTAATACTAAAATCCCACAAAACTTTATTTTGATTAAAGTCATTCTCAAGAAACAATTAATCTATTTTGTCGATCTATTCAACGTCCATTCTCTATTTTGTTTGGTATGAATATGTGTACTTATGTATATAATTGGTGCTTTAAACATTAATAAATCACTTAAATTTTCTATTCAGTTTGTTATAAATGGGATCTACATCTATTTGTCTGCATATCTATATTAGATAAACTGAAAAATGCAGTCAATAAATGTAAATGACTTATTCAAATAACTTGTTTTGAAAAAAAGCAGACAATTTTTATTGCTGCTATTTAGAGACTTACTATTTATGTAGATGTGCCAGAGGAGATGTTGCTGTAGTCAAACAAACAAACAGCTAAGCAGAACAAATGGCAAATTGCTGTTTGTTGACATCTACTATTGTAATGTGAAATGAAATGAGGATTGGGGTTTAACCCTCCGCAGTTGTGGACATATTGAAAATATGATATTCCTGTTGAATATCTGATATGTTGAATCATGTTTTTTCTTTTTTTTTTTTCTCTAGCTGGCCAGAATCATGGCTGTTCTTCAGCAGCAGAGACAACAGCAGCAGCATGTGGGAGGTACAGGGGGCAGCTCCAAACTCTCTCCTTCTCATCTTGGAGGAAGTGGCCCAAAGATGCCAATGTCTGACCCCCTTTCACACCCTGGCTTGGCAGGATCTGTAGCGGACCTACATCAGAAAACACAAGGGGCTTACTCTGGTGAGTCTGTTTTTATTTTAAACTGTCTCGTCAGGTTACCAGTGTATGTGGGACTTTATGGTGAGGTGGTTGTGATGTTGTAATATTTCATTCCGTATTTTATAGGGTTTGGGCCTGGAATGAGTCTCTCTGGCCTGGAATTGGGTCCCATGGTTGGTGGGCCAGCTGGGCTGAAAGACAGTGGGGGGCAGCAGTCTCGTTTCAAGTGGATGATGGAAGGCCATTCTCCAGCACCTTCACCTCCTGATAGCACTCTCCATAAAAATGGTGCAGTACCTACTTTTTGTGAATTTTCTACAGGTTTTTCTTAAACACAAAACTAGTTCTGCAGTAATTGAACCTTGGTGGTGTTCCACTTATATGTAGGTCCCATTGCTGCTCCTCTCAAAATGAGAGGTGGTTCCCCTTATTCCCAGTATGAGATGCTGGGTGGTGGTGAGGGATTGGGTGTTCCTCCACAGGGGCCATCAGATCACTGGCACAGAAGTCCTGGAAACAAGATGGGCACCAAGACTGGGACATCAAGCTGGCCTCCAGGTAAACATTGTTGGACATTTGTTTAAAAAAAAAAACCCCTAAATGAAATAATGTTGTCATTTTGTCCCTTTATAAATTGTGTATGTTTTTTTGGTGCAGAGTTTCAACCAGGAGTGCCTTGGAAAGGAATTCAGAATGTGGACCCTGAATCTGATCCCTACATGACCCCTGGAAGCATGTTGGGTTCATCGATGTCAAGCCTCAATGACACTGAGCATCAACTGCTAAGAGACAACACAGGTACAACCCCCTATGTTTACAGTGGGAATATTGGGGGGGAAATGGTTTAGAATGGGAAATGCATTATATCACAAGTAAAATGAGTCACTGAACTGAGATTCGTCTTGTTTCACCATTACCATATCTTTCTTTTAAAAGATTTATAGATACTTTGATTACAATGTCATATATTTGCTAGTTTCCAGTGTGCCAACATATAGTGCAACTAAATGGCAGGAATCCCAAGTTCAAATTCCAGCCTTTCTCTATCTCATCTCCCTTTGTCAGTCTTTCCAACATAACTTCTTGTCAGTATATCTACTGTCCTTTAGTAATAAAGGCAAAAATGGCAAAAATAAATATAAAAAAATTATAATAAAATAAATCTATTAACACATGTTTGAATTATGCAAAATATCATGTTTATTGTTATGGGCAAAATCACCAAAAATATTGAGTTATAGTTTTTTCAATATCACACACCCCATTTGTATTTTTAGGTTGTTGGGTTTTTTTTTTTTTTTTTTTTGCCCTTTTCAGCACCTAGTAGACTCTAGTAGACTCACCTAGTTTTGCCACCTAGTAGACTCTTCCTTAATAGCATTCTCTTTGTGTGCTTTTGTACATGCACTGTCCACAGAGATTGGCCCATTTGTAGATACTCCTGAGGACATGTATTACTTCATGAGGACAGTGTGAGAAGGCTGAAGTGTGCTTTGGGTTTTAAAATCTTCTTACCATTGATGTAATTTAAATTAGATGTAGTCATCTATTTCGAGTTGAAAAAAAGTTAATACATTTTAAATATGTCGTACAAATTGTGATATATTTTATTACAAAGAAACACAGTTGCTGTATGAGATAAACAGAAACAACCAATCAATAAAACAACTAGAGCCAATCAAATATGCTCTGACATGCTTGTTTTAATGTTTATAACTGAAGCGGTCACTTACTTTTAGTCATATTTTAGTTTTCTGAATCATCATGGTTTGTCGACAAAAAGTCCCAGCATTACTGTCTAGTTTTTGTCAATTTAATTTTGACATTCTCAATAAGATTATTATTTTTTTAACCTTAAAATCAATCTACTCTCTCCAAAACTACATTCATAGATTTATTTATAGATAAACATAGATTTATCTACACATTTAATGTGCTTATCAGCAGTGGTGTTCAGAGTACTATATGACCAACCATTAAACTTCATCTGTTCAACTTTGTATGTTGTATTTTTGCTAGGCAAAATGTTTTTATTTAGCACTAGGGTGTGTTTAGGCAAGTTGGAGCTAAACTCTGCAGGACAGTGGCCTTCCAGGACCAAGTTTTAATACCCCTGGTCTTTAATGACAGTTAATATCTACAAAACAAATTTCAACCATTTAAGCTTAAATATTTAGCTTTTCTAACATTATAGGATTTGTTGGTTCACTCTAAACATTTGACTGCTATTCTGATCAGATTGATTTGTTTTCTTCTTTCTAATGCACTTACTGTAGTACAATCACTCAGAAGGCTAAGCTTTGAATTTTCATGTTCATGTAAATACTAACAAATAAGCGTTTTGCTTGTTTTTGCGTAGAATCAAATCCCTCCCTCAACACCTTGCTGCCTTCACCTGGTGCCTGGCCCTACAGTGCCTCAGAGAGCCCCCTCACCAATGCACACAACCCAGGTAAAAGAGCTCTTCTGACTAGAGGTCATTTTTATTTGATAATTTTTAAAGGCTTGATTTGTTACTGAATTCCATCATTTGTTGTTTCTTTCTGGTACGAATGCTCTGAATGTCTCCTGTTTTTTTCAGCTAAGTACACAGACTACAAGCCCAGCTGGCCACCTGAGCCAATAGGGCACAACAAGCCTTGGAAGACCAATCGCAACAACTCTCATTTGCCACGCCCACCACCTGGATTGACCCATCAGAAGCAGCCTTCAGTTTCTCCCTGGACGGGTGGAGGCCCACGATTGGGTAGAAGCTGGGGCAGCTCTGGAGGCAGCCAAGAAAACAGATTTGGGCCTGGTAATACAAACGTGTTAAATTGAGACACTGTTAAGGCAATTCTGTCTGCTTTAACATTTAGTAAATGAGTAGATAATAAATGGTGTTTTGATCTGTGTAGGTTCTGCATGGAGTGATGGAGGAGCCTCTAAGGGGAGCTGCTGGCTGGTTTTGAGTAATCTCACCCCTCAGGTATCTGTTGTGTTTGGCTTTTTTATTTTATGTTAAGAAAAATACATGTTTTCAGTTGTTTTTCATTGTAATGACTTGTATAATTTCTTTTTAAGATTGATGGCTCCACCTTGAGGACTATCTGTATGCAGCATGGACCGCTTTTGACCTTTCACCTTGGTTTGACCCAAGGTAGTGCTCTGATTCGCTACAGCTCTCGCCAAGAAGCAGCCAAAGCCCAGAGCGCACTTCACATGTAAGTGTTTATAAAGCCGTATCCTCCTGACCCAGAACAATCAAAATGATGCTGTTTTGCTCATAGAAATTTGGCACCTTATGAAAACCTGTTCCGAACTCGAGAGTGGTTTTATGATTGTTTAAAACAAGTCCTATTGTGAGCCAAACAATTATTAGAAATAGATGGATTCAGATTTTTGATCTCACATGTACTAGAAATAAAGTTCTAGGATTTGCCTCTTTGTTTCTTGCAATTGCAACCAGTTTCTTGTGACTGACTTGAGGTATTTTTCCTATTCTTCATGCATTTTTACATAATATGGTATTGCTTTGGTAATATTGGAATTACAGAGCATTGAGAAATGCTAGGCCCTAATATACAGCAATGCATCTAATGGTTGCCAGCTCGGAGATCTCATTTTTATCTCTGCAAGTAATTGTAATTTCAGTTTTAAGTCCTTTTTTGTAATTGCAAGTAAGATACACTGTCTACGAGATGTAATGTCACAAATGTGACTGGCACAGTTTTGAGAAAAATGCAAGTGCAAAAGTTATGAAATGTCAGTTGTGTCAATTAACAATCTAGTTTCTTATATTTGCAGCTTTATTTTACACAGTTGATACATGTGATCTCACAATAGCCCCTTTCACACCTACAGACATTTTGAGAAAATAAATAGCCGTAAAGAGATCATGTACTTTTTAAAAATACTGGACTAAAATTCGTCCCATCAATTTTCTCAAAATGAGAAATTATAACATTACCAGTAAATTGCCGGAAATGAACTGTAAACATAAAAGGAAAATTGCTGGTATTAGCATTTGTGAGACGACTTCTCCAGCCAATCAGAACTTTGTGATGCTCATGATGCATTCACACTGCGCTTTTAACACAAATAAATGTCTTTGTCCAGACACATGTAGTGGCTGCTGCTGTAGCGGCTGCTGGTTAATCAGAAAACACTCCTATGTTCTTTCTTAGTTCCAACTTTGGAGAAAAAAAAAGATCAATAACATTTTGCCAATATAAATTATTGTCTGGGAGAAAAGCAGCTGGATGAAGACAAAAGTTTGAAACGAAACCATGAATAAAACAACTGACCCCCTTTTTGTTAAAAATGACAAGCACAGCCATTTAGTGGTCATTTATTGTTAATGATGTGACGGAATTTACTAATATTTTGAAATGGATGTGTGAATCTTGCTTTTCTGGAAGAATTACAACCGCTGTTTCCAGTGAGAACTGCATTTTTAATTTACTAGTTAATGGAAAACCTATTATTGTTACGTATAAATCAAACACTATATAAAACAAGGACAATTTGATATGATATTGTTCCATCATACCTTTGGCCATTAGACTGTTTAATGAAAATAACATGGACACTTAGCGACTTTCTATAAATGGTAATTGTGGATTGCTTTTTAACCATTTTGATCTTTAATGTAGGGATGCTGGTTGTGGCTTGATGTAGAAATGTGGTTTTGTTTGTTTGTTTATTTGTGTAACTTTGTATTTAATTTACATTTTATTTAGCTTTTTTGGTATTTTGTATGGATGTATAGATGTAATTTCTGCATTAATTCATTCTTGGCGTTGCTATGCAGAAAACAAAAAAAAACCTTAAACCAACCTTTAACAAACCTTGTTAATTTGACAGCAGTTTATTATGGAGTGGAAGGGACTAATAGAATAATTAACCTAAGTAGTTTCAGAAACCATAGCAATTGACTTTTACTTCATTTTACTGTACTCTGCACAACTTCACTCTTTGTATAAATCCTCCTAACTGTAATCTTGATAATTTCCTCCCAGGTGTGTTTTAGGTAACACCACAATCCTGGCCGAGTTCGTAAGCGAGGAGGAGGTCGCTCGCTATTTTGCACATTCCCAGGCCGGAGCAGCTGGAAGTGGCAGTGGAGGGAATGGGGCCAGCGGCGTGGCCATCGCTGGGCCGGCAGGTGTGACGGGATCATCGGGGGCCGGGGCCGTGGGTACAATCAGTGCTGCGAGTGGCGAGCGAGAACGCACTGCAGTGGGAAGTTTGGCGGCAGGAGGAAGCAACAACAGTGGTGGCACCGGGCCTTCAGGCTCTACCTGGCAGAGTTTGGATGGTACGGGCAGCTCGTCTGACCCAGCCTCGGCACAGGGAGCAGGCCTGAGCATTTTTGCCCAGTGGAGCAGCAATGGCGCTGCCGGTAGTGTGGGCAGCAATGCAGCGGGCGTTGATCCCGGAAGAGCGGGGTTGTGGGGCGGCATGACTCCAGGCTACACGAGCAGCAGTCTGTGGGCTTCACCAGCCATGGAAGATCGGCATCAGATGAACAGTCCTGCTGCGCTGCTACCCGGAGACCTGCTAGGAGGAGGTGCAGACTCAATCTGACTGATGCAGACAAATAAACACACATACACACACACACACACACGACAGATATATAAACATAACCATTATCCCCTGATGTTATCTCAAAGACACGCAGAAATACATTAATACGAATACAGGCGATTTTGTGTACATGCCCTCTGCAACTCACACGGGCACATAACGCATAAATATACACCAAAATATTTAGTATAGATTTGTAACACCTGTGTAGACGAGATTTAATGATAAGCACTCAAACAGCAGATGCAGGTAAACACTTAAGGAGCAGACCGACTGCATTACCAAACCTAGCAAAATGCATTAAGATGAAATTGTTAATGACACTGGTTACAAATGTACACACACTGTTGTTGTTTTGGTTTTTTTTTTTGGTTTTTTTTTACCTGAGCAGTGTTTTAAGCTCCTCGTAAATCTGATATTGGTAGGAGCATGGAGGAGCAGTGTGTGGACATAAGGCAGTACTGATACACACACACACATACACACACACATACACACACATTCATTTCTTCTTACTCTTAAATGAAGACTTCAGCAAGACTTGAACAGGACATGCAAACAGTTGGACTTAAATACTGACTGAACTGGATGAATCCTAAACCTTGAGGTCATAAAGATCACACTCGCATACTGAGACGCTCTCACTCAGGCGTACACTGTAAAGGAAAAAGCAGACAAAAAAACTAAAAGGACAAAAATATGCATCATACAATGTTCGTTGAACGCTCACGTTGTTACGGCTCCATTTTCATGCAGACTCAAATTACTCAAACACTGTTCCGATGTCTGACAAACTGTAACTTCTCGTTGTCTTTTTTATTTCATTTTTTTGGTTTGTTTTAAATGATGGTGAAATTCCACAAAAAAAAAAAACCGCTGACCTCGTTTTTTGTTTTTTTTTTCTTTTTCTTAATTGAGTATGTTGTCATAATGACGATCACTTGGATGTTACTTAGCTGTACAAGGTGCCCTTTCTGCCTGTGTGTGCATGAGTGAAGTCCCAGGTGATGGAGGCGACGTTCCTAGTGTTTTGCAAGGCATTGATGAATGTGTGGCAGCCAGAGATTAACGAGCGTGGTGTATTTACAAAGATCAGTGCTGGATTAGGGAGGTGAGAAAATGTATGAGTGACAGCTTTATTTCAGGTGTTTGATGTCTATGTGTGCATGATATGTATGCAAGTGTGGCTGTGTGTGTGTGAGAGACAATGAGTGCGTGTAGACAGCAAGTTCAAGAACATTGGCACTAATGAATATTTCTTAAGTTGTGGTTTTAGCAGCCTTTTCTGTTTTATATATTGTCTGAATTGCAATAATTATAATAAAGAAAAAAAGATTTTTTTAGAAGATGCAACCAACTGAAGGCATTCATACTGAAACATGAAACATGCCAAACCTTATTGTACCAAGCTGAGCTGGATATATGGGTGTTTTAGGAACACTTAAAAAGTACCAGTTGTTTATTTTTGTTGTTGTGTACCATTATAAATTAAGGCGGGCTTTATCACTCGTGTTCAGGTTTTTTTTCTGTTTGTTTGTTTGTTTGTTTGTTTCTGATTTTACGAAAGAAATTAATTTAAAAAAAGAACAAGACAATTAATAAAGGTTGAATTTAATTTTGTTGTCAATTGTGTGCATTTTCATTTTTAAATGCTGTTTAATATATATTATTAGACTCCACTTCCCTTTTTATGCTGTAATTTTACAGGGGGTTTTTTTAGCAGCCAGTTTCAAATCGAGGAACTGGTTTATACTACATTTACATTTAGTCACACTTACAATGAGGCATTTAGCGATTCAACAAGAAGAGGCAGTACACACAATAAGTGCTAATTAAACAAAGGAACTCTGTTAGTGCTCAGAGAGTTAAGTGCTAGAGTAATGAGTTCATGTTTGGTGCACATAGAGAGAAGAGTGTTTCTACAGGTGGTTTGTCAAACCCACTCACCTGTTTGAAGCACACTTTATACATGCACAATGGGTTTTTTTGTGGGGGGGGGTTAATAGGGATATGGAGTGATTGGAAGAAAGTGTCTGGTGCAAAACCATCGCAAGTGTCTGTTAAAGTGTTAGAGATGAAAGTGTGACTTCTACAGGTGGTTTGTCAACCCCACTTACCTGTTTGTGAGGCACACTCAGAATTGCATAATGTTTTGAGGTTTTTGTGAGGTGTGGTTGAGAGAAGAGGGGGTTCTGGTTTTGGGAACTGGAAGGGTAAGATGATTGGAGTTGAGGGTTCTAACAGCCTGTAGGAAGAATCTGTTGAGTAGTTTAGCTGAGCTGGCTCTAATATTCTGGAACCATCTTCCTGATGGCAAGAGCTGGAAGAGTCTATTAAGTCCTTAAGAAAGATTTAAGACTAGTGGTTCTCAACCTTTTTGACTCCATTTTACACAGAAATAAGTATGCATTGCATATTTTAGTATTTTGGATTCCAGGTTGTTAGGGACTATATTTAATAAACATGCTGCCCTCTTTATACACACACACACACACACACAAAATGACAAATGGACTCGGACACCTACATTAATAATAATAATATTAATAATAATAATAAGCAATATGATGTCAATCCAATAATGTATGAATGGTTGTTCGGAAGATTTTTGTGGACATGACCACTGTTTACGCAAGTTGCCAAATTTGTTATTCCAGAATAATATGTCTGGATATGTTTATTGAAAAGGTGATATACTAACAACATGTCATTTTTTTTGGTCAGACTCTGTCTATAAATCATATTTTGTTGGAATGTACTATTTGAAATCTTACATAATGTTTGTTATAATGATGTGAGTTGGTTGTCAGTGGATACTCATTACTACTGTTGCAACAATTTATTTATTTTTAAATACATGATTGATTATGGCTTTAAAAATAGCCATAGATGCTGGTATGCCAATAAAAGCAAGTAGACCAATACATACAGATATTTGAAAGTCGTAATTTTACATTTTAATTTTGTGTGGGTGTGTGTGTGTGCTATGAACCACTTTACGAACAAAAGTTTTCTTGATAAAACATTTTAGTTTTTATTTATAAAAGTTTTTATATTGTATTTGTCTTGATTGCACTTTTTTTTTGAATACCTAGATTTGCTGTGACAGTAAAAATTGGTTTCTCAAAGAATGAAAATCTTGAGTTTTGATTAATTGTTTTGATTCTTGCTTTTATGCTTTTATTGTTTAAAGTCATTTTGAGGTATTCTAGTGGGTCTTGGAGCCCAGGGTTGAGAACCACTAGTGAAGACTGCCATATTTAAGTCTTATGTGCAACAATGCTCATTTATTAATTGCCTGTTTATTACCTTGAAACAAAACAAAAAATCCTGACTTAATAGGCTGTCTATGAAACATTTTAATAAAATAAAATATGCTTATAATGTTAAAGATAATGCAGAAATCCTTGATTGTAATTTTATTGTCATTCAAAGAAAAGGGATAAATTCAAACTAGTCTCGCTCAGCTAAATCTTTAATAAACTATCTTAATTTTTTATTTTTTAAATATTTCCCAAATGATGTTTAACAGAGCAAGGAATTTTTCCACCGTATTTCTGATAATATTTTTTTCTTCTGGAGAAAGTCCTATTTGTTTTATTTCGGCTAGAGTAAAAGCAGTTTTAAATCTTTTAAAAAACATTTTAAGGTCAATATTATTTACCCCCTTAAGCAATATTTTTTTCGATTGTCTACAGACCAAACCATCGTTATACACTGTAAAACATGCAGGGTTCCACACAATTCCTTTATGTTGTCCCAACACAATTCGATTGAGTTAACTTAATTGTTTTTACAAATGTAAGTTAATTGAACATAAAAACAATTAAGTTATCCCCCCAAAAAAGTCAAGAATTGTGTTGATTCAGCTCATTATAAATAAGTAGTTTGAACAAGCAGCAAGAAATATAGTTTTGAGTGTACAATGACTTGCCTAATTACCCTAACTTGCCTAATTAACCTAGTTAAGCCTTTAAATTGTCATTTAAGCTGAAAAAATATCTAGTTAAAAATTGTGCACTGTCATCATGGCAAAGATAAAAGAAATCAGTTATTAGAAATGAGTTATTAAAACTATTATGTTTAGAAATGTTTAAGGATGACGTATTTCGCAATAATGACTCACTCACTGTATATCATTCACGTCTACTTATCATAACATTAAATATATGAAATATTAAAATGCATGGAACCATTTTAAAATGAAAAACCAGTACCAGAGTAAGGCCTGGAAAATTATCTTTATTTTTAAATGCAAAATACGTGTTTCCTCGTTGACGGTTTTCTAATGATTATATTTATGTTGTTATTATAATGATATTTCTCTTCGCTGAGTGTTGTAGTGGGTCGCGTGCGTGTCGTGTGGACGAGCAGTGTGGACGGGAATGAGGCTGCGTACACACGTCAAGCGCGCGGCCCCTTGAAGTGATCCGGGTCCTTCCGCTAGTTTGTGAATGACATCATTTCTGTGAGAAGTGCGCTGCGATACAAACAAGGGAGGCTGCCGCTCGCTAGCCCGCTAATGCAAGTAGGTCAATCCTCGTGCTGAGATATGAAATCGAGGATTTGAAAATCTGAGAAGAAAAAGCAGAGGTTGGGATTACATTTGTGATGAGACGTTTAAAAATTCGCTTGCACTCTTCGCTGTCCAGGGTCCTGTCTTACGAGCGCAAGCCTGTCAACCAGCCCCACTTTTCCACCACCCTCACGTTAGGTAAGAAAAATGTTTTAAAGGTCATTTCGGGACACGAGTGTTTAGATTCATTAAGCTGTCCCGAAAAGATGTAAACGTCATCTACAATTTGTGAAAGCTCGGGATCAACACGGTCTTGGGTGCGGCTGCTACAAAATTGGCTGAAAAATGCTGAAGACAGATTTCGTTCTGTGTTTAGCTGTGCGAACGACGTAAAACACCGACCTAAATGCTTCATTGCTTAATAGATTCCGTATTTTATAGCTTTATATGATCTGCGATGGTGCTCGAGATTGAATATTAACCTGTTCGTTGCAAGTTCGTTGCAAATGAACAGCAACTGTGTTCGGATCACATCACATGACTCAGATGTCAGATGTTAGATGCATGACTGCCAGTGCAGCTTTTCTAAACGCTGAAATTAAGATTTGTGATTGTTAAAGCAGACTAATGTATTTGATCTGCATCATATTAATGTCTTGCATGATTTTAAGGCTGACTCTGAGGAAGAAATCATGGAGTTACGCGTTGGGAGTAAATATCGCCTCGGGCGAAAGATCGGAAGTGGCTCCTTTGGTGATATTTACTTGGGTAAAACCTGTTATTTACTTGAAATGGCTGCTGATATAGGTTTCAAGAGGTTTTTCTGTGCTGATGCTGTAAAAATCACATCTTGCAGGTGCAAACATCGCATCTGGAGAAGAGGTAGCCATTAAGTTGGAGAGCGTGAAGACTAAACATCCACAATTACATATTGAGAGCAAGTTTTATAAGATGATGCAGGGTGGAGGTGAGAGAAGATTTCGTCTGTTTTTCTTCACGGTGTGGCGAAGAGCCGGTTTTGAGAAATGTGTCTTTAATTTCCCCTGATTGCAGTGGGTATTCCCTCCATCAAATGGTGTGGTGCTGAAGGGGACTACAATGTCATGGTGATGGAGCTTCTGGGTCCGAGCTTGGAGGACCTGTTCAACTTCTGCTCAAGGAAATTCACACTTAAAACTGTCCTGCTGCTGGCAGACCAAATGGTATTTGCTTTGAATATGCATTTGTTGTTGACAATCGGTTTTATGGTTTTGTTTAAACTTGATATTAGTTATATGAAAGAATCCCTCAACCTGCACCAGTTTGTTACAGACGTGATGTCTTGTGTCTTATTAAGGGAATCCTATAGATTTAAATTAAATGAGACTTTTAATTTTGTGTCACAACAACATAACAACTATATAACAACGCTATGGCAACTACCTTTAATGCCCTTTGGTCAATTGCAAGTTTTTACTATATAAAACATAATAAATAAAGGTGTAACTGTTGACAAAAATTATGGATTATATACATTGGTTTTGAAATTTGATAGGTTTTCGGATTGATTGATTGTTCATGATGTTTGAAATTGCATAGACAGCCTCATGTGGCAGAAATTGTGCAAAAAGGTTAAAAATTGTAGTAAAATGGACACAATTTGAAAGATCATGTTTTGTTATTGTAAGTAACAAAACAGTGTATTGTGATTACTGGATTGGAGGTGCAATGAATAGCTTTTAGTACATTTTTAGTCACACATCAGCTTAGATTTAAAGACCAATCTCAGGATATTAAATAATATTGATTTATTCAAATTACTATACATAATACGTAAAACAACACTGTATTAGTTTGATACACGTGTAATGAACTGAAAGCTGAAAAGCACATAACTGGTGCATGATACATAAATAATATAAAATACTGTAAAACTGACTATTAAAAAATCTGGCTGCAGAAATGATGTTTTTCACGGTTCCCAGTCAGGGAATTTCTGGAATATCATGGAATTTTAATAGGTCTATTTCAGACATTGAAAGTCAGGGAATTTTATTAAAAAAATTTCAAGTCACGGAATATCAGTGAATTTAGTTTAAAAGCAATAAAGCAAGCAAGTTTATCGAAATGTACTTTTTTGTGTCTGTTCCTTCATGTGTTTTGCCTGTTCATATTTTTTAGTGCCTGTTTATTCCTTTTGCGCTTGTCAATGGACAATCACTTAAGTCAGATGTTGTCACCAGGCTGTATCTTGGTCATACAGGTGAAAAAGTGATTTGTACCTATAAAGTTAGCTAGCTAGGTATAATCCTAAAGATTAGCTTATATTAGGTAACATACATTGTCACTGACTGAATTTAAAATGTAGCTAATTAGTAGTTGCGAGCTAATTACTGTTAAGTTTAAACATTTTTTGACCTCCACCACCTGCGTTAATTATTTATTTAAACTCTTAGATTTGTCTAAAGGAATCACTCTTTAATGTTGTATTAATGTTGTAGGCTAATTGAAAAGATTGGCAAGACCCTTGAATTAAAATAAAAATTAAACAATTCAGTCTAACTTCTAGTCCAGCCTTGTTTTAGGCTTTGGCATCATGTCCTAAACAAATATGGCTTGACACCATATGATAAACGTTGTTGTGCTCATTATTGGTCAATTCAGATTTTTAGTCATTGAAAGACAGGGAAAAGTTTGGGAATTTGACATCTGGCTTAGAATGGAAACCTTGTTTTTTGCTTTTGTTGCATAATTTGTTTGATGGTTATTCTTTCCAGATTAGCCGAATTGAGTACATCCACTCCAAGAACTTTATTCACAGAGACATTAAACCGGATAATTTCCTGATGGGGCTTGGCAAGAAGGGAAATCTAGTCTACATCATAGACTTTGGCTTGGCCAAGAAGTACCGTGACGCCCGCACACATCAGCACATCCCCTATCGTGAGAATAAGAACCTGACTGGCACTGCCCGCTACGCCTCCATTAACACTCATTTGGGCATTGGTAAGGTCACTCAAGGCCACTGAAAATGCATCCTGCTGATAAAAATGGACTCTTTATTTTGGGTTAGTCTAAATTTACTTTGTGCTTCCACAGAGCAATCTCGACGGGATGATCTGGAGTCCCTTGGCTATGTTCTCATGTACTTCAACTTGGGTTCTCTTCCCTGGCAAGGCCTGAAAGCGGCCACTAAAAGGCAGAAGTACGAGAGAATCAGTGAGAAAAAAATGTCAACCCCCATTGAGGTTCTTTGCAAGGGCTTTCCGTGTAAGCGTGATTGGCTATAAAATGTATCAAGTAAATAGAAAATGTAATTTCTCATTTAACACTTTTTTTCTACGATTCTAGTGGAATTTTCAACCTACATGAACTTCTGCCGCTCGCTCCGATTTGATGACAAGCCTGACTACTCCTTCTTAAGACAGCTGTTCAGGAACCTTTTCCACAGACAGGGATTTTCCTACGACTATGTGTTTGACTGGAACATGCTGAAATTTGTATGCTCTTTACACAATGCATTATTTAAAGCAGCGCAGTTCAAATCTGCTTTCTGTAGCTCATGTTGGGCCTTTTTTTTCTATCTGTGTCAGGGCTCTAGCAGAACAGCTGAGGAGAAAGAGAAGGAGCAGAGAGGAGAGGGAGAAGAGAGGGATGAGAGGACTGGAGGTGGACCACCGGGTTCTGCTGCTCGTGCTTTGCCCTCTGGCCCAAACCTCCCAGCTCCTAACAGGGTTCGCAATGGCCCTGACCCTCCCAGCTCCACGCCTGCCTCGCGTGTACCTCAGTCTGGTGAGTCTCGAGGCTAACTCGCATTGAATCCAATGGAAACAGATGCATGCAGTGATGTGATTTTTTTCTATAAATATGGGTTTCCGTATTTTCTGACGTTGGTGGGATGCCCTGTGTAAATTACACGTTTTATAATTTGTGTAATAATATTGTGCAGTCCTGTAATGTGGACACCACAGAGCTGCTGTGTGAATATGCAGGGTGATGAAATTGCTTTTGAATTCGCAGTGCTTTTTCACTTGCACTTTCGCTTTTTAAAAAAAATGCAGTCACACATACTCTGTGTATATAGAAGGCTGTGGTACTGACTGCATATTTTACAAGATAACTTTACTCCCTTTATTTGCTACAGCTGAACACCATGTAAAAAAACTACAGAAGCACAAATACCATAACGGCTGACTCTTCATTTATATATCACGCTGGATTTAAGGGTCATTAACGTGTGGATTAAAGGGATAGTACAATTAAAAATGTCAATTCTGCCATCATTTATTCAGCCTCCACTTGTTCCAAACCTGTTTTATTTTGCTTTCCTCCGTTGAAAACAAAGGAACCAGCAGCCATTGACTTCCATAGTATTTTTTATTCCTACTATTGATGTCAATTGCTGATTTTTTTACAACATTCTTCAGAATATCTTGTTTTTTGTTGAGAAATATATAAAACTTTAAAACCATTAACCATTACCTGAGTGTGTAGGTAAGGTGTGTAGGTTTTTTGTGGACTACCCCTTTAATGCCATCGGCACCGCGTAAGTGAGTAGTGCTATCTAGAGGTGGTGTGTGTGGAACTCTGCTGAGCCCGCAGCATTTGTCAGCTGCTATGTGTGCAAAGTATTGCTAAAATGAATCATTGCTGAAGTTATATAGTGTATCATATAGTAACATCGACAGCTTTACACAAACTATAAACTCTTGATTTTGGGCAAATTATTTAGGTTATTAAAACAGCAAAAGCAGATCAAACTAAAATATGAAACTATAATATATTAATATAGATTGGTTTTTAAATATACATGGCAAGTGCATAATATTTACTTTAGGAGGATTATATATTATAATTAAAAGATTTTATAAATATTTGTTGGTTTGTTCCTCCTTCATTCTTTCTTATTGTTGGCTGGCTGATAACATACCTGCACACTAGTGATGGCCAGTAATATCCAGCTGCAGAGGCCACACTAGATTCAGACCACTAGATCCAGGTTTCCAAGTGGGAAGAACTTCCACTGCGCTGAGCAGGCTGATTACGGCTAGGAGTTTAGCCTACATCTGCGGCTAATCAGAATGTGCACATACTGTACATACAGTGTCATTTTTTGTGATGCAGTACAATAATAAAAACTGTTTTTTCATTACTGTAAGGGGTATGTTTAAGGTTGAAGTAGGTGTAGACGTTAATAAAACACAATAAGTTGAACAAACAAACTAAATACCTTATCAGCTACAGTGAAAAATCGTATGGTTTATTATATCAATCAAAATGAATATCAATAAAAAAACTCTAATTATTTATTTGTAGTATTTAGTGTATTGTTATTAATAACTACATATAATTTATGTCGACATTCTTGGGTAGCTCATTTAACGATATAAAGCCATGACTGATCCGTCATTACCCATATGTGATGTGCTCAGCCTGGATCTACTGTAGTAGCCTGAAACGTGTGGGTTTGGCGGGCTTGCAGCTAAATGTATCTCGTGATAATTCAAAACCTTTATGAATCATTTGTTTCAGAGGGAGGGTCATGTGATTTCAATATTGGGGATTTGTTACATCATAACTGTTTCTAAACTTTTTGAAAATTCCAATATTCATGAAATCCACATGAATTGTGCGGGTTCACTCAGATCGCCCCGGTGGCAATTCACGGAACAGGTTTCATTGTTTTTAACCTGATTTTTGGTTTTACTAGGTTTTAACTTTTGTTTGCATACCTTTTAATGAGGCATTTGTAAAATGAAAAGGAACAGCATTCGTTAATAGTCTCTTGTTCTTTTTAGCAGAGCCCACCATTGAAAAAACTAAATATAAACCTTGAAAATGTATAAAAGAACACATCGTATTCAGACACTTAATACCTAATGGTTTGAAATGATAAGCTAAGTGGATTTGTAGCTAAATATGTTTTATAAAAAAATTCGAATGGATTTTTGCCTAAATATTTGTTGCATTTATACCGTTTTGACCACTAGGTGTCCCTTGCATATGGTGTTTCACATGCTTCGAAACAGTAATTAATTTTATAAAAGAATTGATTTTTTTCTTCCATCACTACTGCACACGCCAGGATATGACATATCATTGTGTTGCGCTTGTCTTTGTTGGCCGTTTTTTTGCTGATGATCAACATGATCAAATGGAGGTTTGTCGAGCCATAGTGATATACAGTTTATCAGTTGTAGCCACAGGGGAATGAATGCTGTATATACTATAAAAAGAGATTGTTGTTATTCTCTGTCTGTTGGTGTGGTGTGAATTGGGATCATTTAGGCCCAATCCCAATTCTATTTTTTATCCCTACCCTACCTTGGCTGTGTGAAGGGGAAGGGCTTTAAATTTACCCCTAAGAAATGGGACACCGCTACAACACCTCTTATGTCATATGAAATCGACAGTAGCGACTGCTGTAGTTATTCCAGTTGCGTGGCTTACAGTTTTTTTTTTGGTATTTATCTTCAGGAAATCGATATGGCCAATATGATGTTATCATAATGATATAATGTGGCAATAAGCTCGTAACTGTACTTTGTATTTACACAGTGGCAATATTCATGTATTTAAACACAAGAAAACAACATAAGCGTTATACCAGACACTGTAAAAAGGACATTCCCAGCCACTAGAGTTTTCTGACAATGTATTCCAGTGTGATCGAGTGACAGATTTAAAAATATGTTGTGGGACTACTATGCAGTTGTTATTATGGATTATAGATAGCAAAATTTAGCTTTTTTTTCTTTTCTTTTTTTAAAGCATGATGGTAAAACACAAACACTGTTATGAATGTATGAAAACATATGCTTGTTTGTTGGAAGAATTCATAATAATGCCAAATAGGGCTAAGGGCTAAGGGGTAGACTTGGGATTGGGCCTGACTCGCCATAATATCATTCCAAACCTATAAGAAATTTTAGATATCTCTTCAGAA
>CAIGQW010054063.1:8684094-8698261 GCA_903798125.1 Danio choprae | reverse complement strand
ATATAATGTGGTCCTGTCCCTTTAGAAGACATTAATTATATATATATATATATATATATATATAAATCTGAGAGATTTCACTCATTTATTTGATTGTATATATATATATCAGTCAAGCAGTTTAATCCATGTCTTCTAAAGGGACAGGACCACATTATATCATATTTAATAAAGACTTATAACATCAATGCTTGACACATACTGTACACACAGCGACACAAACACACAAAACACTGCTGCATGACACATTTTTTTCTCTTGTTGGAGCTTCATTGAGCAGATTTGAAGGGTCAATTAATTCTGTTTATCATAAATTCAAGATTCCTGTGGATTTATTTGTGTGTCAGAGTTTTGGGTGAATAGACTTTCAATGGACAGACAGATATCTCTCAGTTTTAAAATGATCTTCATTTGTGTCCTGAAAAGGGACAAAGGTCTTCTGTGTTTGAAGTGAAATCAGGGTGAGTGTTTCTGAGTGAAGCGACTCTTTAACGATGACTGGAGGTGTTATTGATGTCTGTTCTATTTTAAGCAGGTTATTTCTGAAGTATGTGGTTCATCTTCCTTATGAAAGCGTATCCTCGTGACCTTCTGTGCTTTTAGTATCTGAAATCAGCACATACAACCTACCTGTTGTTTTGTCTCTCAGGAAACGCATCGCCGAGAGCAGGCCGAGGAGCTGAGCGGGAAAGGAGAGTGTGTTTACGGCTGCACCGCGGCGCTCCTGCCAACGCCTCCCCTGATCTCCCACTCCGTCATGATCAGATCCGCATCACTCCCCCACAGGTCTCCATTCACACAATGCTTCTTTGCTTAAAGGGATAGTTCACCCCAAAAACGTACATTTGACTTGTGTTGCACACAAAAGAAGAATGTTGGAAGACAAACAGTTTATGCCATTTAATGTCTTCCATAGTTGGCAAAAAAACAAAACAACTAATTCTATTCTGACTCTCTCTCTCTCTTTCACTTAGGTCAGCGTTCCATTCGAACACATGGGGAAATGAGCTCTGCAACTTCTGTCATTTACTGTTTTTAGGCGGTTAGTTAGTATTATTTATTTATTTATTTATTTATTTATTTTTACAAAAATGCAGTTAACTGAAAACACATCTTGTATGAAGAGAATATTTTTTGATTGAAAATAATTAGCCTGAAATATATATATATATATATATATATATATATATATATATATATATATATATATATTTTTTTTTTTTTTTTTTTTTTTTTTTTTTTTTTTTTTTTTTTTTTTTTTTTTTTTTTTTTTCTGTCTTATTTCCTTTAGTTTGACCTGAATAAAATCAGTTTAAAAAACAATTTAAGGTCAGTGTTATTAGCCCCCTTAAAAAATATTGGCTACATTATAAACCACTGTTATCCAATTAATTAGTTACCTAGTTAAGCCTTTAAATTGCACTTTAAGCTGAATACTAAGACTAAATAATTTAGTTACTATTAGAAATTATTCATGAAAAGTATTAGATTTAGAAATGTGTGAAAAAAAACAGCCCTTGGGAATTTTTTTAAAAGAATTACAATTTTACAGGGGGCTAATACTTTTGACTTGAACTATATACAGTGCCTATAGAAAATCACCATACCCTGTGAAAATCTATACCTTGGCTCACATTACACCTTGCTTTCAAAAGACCGTCGGGATGAAGTTGTAGAAAGGCGCAGGTTAGGAGAAGGCTACAAAAACATTTCAAAGGCTGCAGAGTTCTTTGGAATTTGATTTGATTTCAGGTTGTATGACAAATAAAGTCATTATTTCAAAGGGGAATGATGATTTTCTATAGGCACTGTATATACATTTTTTATTTTAAATTGTAGATATATTTCATAATATTACTGTTGTCTTTTTTTTTAAATAAACACAGCCTTGATGAGCAAAAGAGACTTATTTCAAAAACAGTCCCACATTCAGATTTTTTCAACGCATACTAATGTAAATGATTTCCTAACATGTGTTTTACTTAATTTTTTACAGGATTACAACTGACAACTCCCCTAAAACATTTATATTCATCTTTCTATGTAAAACGGGAGTGCGACACAGAGGCAAGAAGCAGAAGGCAAGAAACCACATTTTTGTAATGGACAAAGTGCTCCCCCGTCCTCACGCACTGCAGGTTGAAGAGACATGGCAGATACAGACGCATGTGGACAGTGGATACGAGGATCACGAGACTCGAGAAACTCAGGAAGTGGAAAAGAGAATTTCTACCTACAGCCTGGTGAAGGTTATTCTGGTTGTTCTCTGTTTTGTCTGAAATGCTGGGAGAAACGAAGGACTTGCTTGTTGGACTGTAAAGTTTTAAATGAATATTGATAGAATGTAACAAATGTATCCCTCGCACTGTTACTTTAACACACAGAAAGTGTTGTATGTTGACACCTTACTGACGTATGAGGTTTTTTCGTGGAACCGTCTTTACATGTTAAATATTAAATATGCAAAAGTAACCAATTTCCCAGAATGTTGTTTCCAGTCCAACTGGTGTTTGGACTGCAGACGTCACTCGATGAATGTGTCATGATTGTGCATTGGAGGTATTATTGTCAGCATCGGTCGTAGTAAACTAACCTAAAGATCAATTTGAGCATTAATATTAAAGGCCTGAACTCTTCTCAAAGCTAAACAATGTGGTGGACTGAAAATTTTAAATGGAGACTCCTGCATTGACATTAGCCATGACAACCTCATTTATAAATAAACACACATATCAAAGTACAAGTGTTTCAGATTGTTGACCTTGTGCATCTTTTTTTTTGTTTAGTCATTTTATTTAAATATTTATTTATTTGTGTGTTTGTTTTTATTTTCTTTTTAAAATGCATATGACCAGAGCCGTTTACTAGTATTCTATGTTTTTTTTTTATTCTAAGCATTATTAATAATTAATTATTAAGATTGAGCTGTTTTACAAGTCAAGATTAGGTTTAATTTAAACAATGGGAAAACACAAGAGGCGCATTCAGAATAAAACATAATTCTCAAAGTATTATTGCATTAAATAAATAAATTTTTACTAATTTACAGTTAATCATTTGCCTGACTGTTTTATCCAAGCGACATTTAGCTACAAATAAATTCCATGAGTAAAAACAAAAGTATTTAATATAACAATTTAATTCTAACACTTTTCTACCCCCAAACGCTCAGTGTTAAAATAAATTATATCAATTATTCTGAAACGTGTCGCTTAAGTAGAAACTTTTATTATGAAGTTTCTGAAGCCGCAGCGTAGAAAAAACGAAGAAGAAAAAAAAGCAGCTTGTTGTCGTAGACTTCACAGCCGCTTCAGATTTTTATCCCGTTAAACTAATCCGCAAGAGATTTGATTCAACGGCAAGAGGAGTTGGGAAAAGGGGAATTTTCTTTCAACGGCAGTTCAGCTCGTACCGTATGTGAAAAACCTTCAGAAGAGTCTCGAAATACAGCGTAACGGCTTAAATACACGGCGAGTTACTATATGGGAACAAATATAGGAGGACGGAGCGCAGATTTTCCAGCTCAGATCAACGGCGCTGGAATATAAACATGGATGACGGGCAGCAACGATGGCTTTGAGGAATTAAGGCCGACTCGCTTCTCATTTGTATTTCTTTGTCCACGGCGAATGATTTTAAGTCTGCGTTTATGTTATTGGTAAGTTACTAGCCGTTACTTTGTTTTTGTATAACTTTACCAATTTTGTAAACTGTGAACAAAGTGATCTAACAGTTAACGAACTCTTACGAATATTGTCGACGTGTAACGTTAACATGAAAGGTGAAGGCTGAAGACAGCAAACACATTTTAAAGTATATTAAAAAGAAAATGGTAGTTTTAATAAAAAAATGCTTTTTAATTAAATCCCTTATGGTTTTCTTACTCAGCAGTCACTACTGTCTTTCATTGTTCTTTTTCCATACAATGAAGAGGGTTGATTCAACGTTATAATATCTAAAATGTATATCCTCTAGCGTTATTTTTGATAAAGAACGTAAAACGGCTATTAAAAGGAGTAGGTTTAGCAAATATGAGGGAAAACTTAAATATACGGCTTTTAAAAGTCATGAAGTGACCTTTAAGTCTTGTGGTGTAAACATTAAGACACTCTTCCGTTCTTCATACTCTCTAAAAGCATTACATCCAAAAAATATTCAAGCCAGATTAGTCTTTGAAGTGTTTTGTTAAGTTTATAGTTTTATTTTAATATAAATGTGACTTTTATTCAGTCGTATGCTAAATTGAAGTTGATATAAGTCCTAAACAGAAACCATTACTCTCAAACTAACATTTTTCACTCATTAACTAAATTCTCAACATTAAATGAACATAGCTTATAATTTTTTTTAATGTTATAAATTCATGTTGACATTGGTTGACGTCTAAAACACTTCGGCTTATGTTCATATATAATTAACATATTCAAAATCATCTGTGTCTAAACAGTTCAGTTGTGTTAACTTTGAATGGAAAATTTTAACAATTTAACACTTAAAGTACAAATTAGATGCATTTTCTGGCCTGGTCTTTGGTTATTTTTAAATAATCATCCAACATCCAACCTACGGATTGCTGGAAAATACACCTGTATCTGCCACAAGGATCTTTGTTTCATTAAGAGTTACGCAAGTTAAAATTCAGAAATCAAAGTGAAAAGATTGAAAAAACTGATTCAGGTGTGGTCAATGAAATAATTTTATCCTCCAACTATCCCTTGGTAGTTTCATGTACTTTTTGTAAAGCTAGGATACAGTGAATATTCAATAATTTTAGGGCTAACACTTTACAGTAAGTTCTTATTTATTAACGAATTAATGATTTCATGGGACTAAGCCGAAGGAAAATGAATGAATGCATGAATGTATGAATGAATAATTATTTCATTAAATAACCTCAACTAACAAAGAACGGTGAATATAGTTTGTAAATAACAATAATAATAATAATAATAAATAAATGTTAGTTAAAACACATTAGACATTAAAACACATTAGATTACCTTGTTAATGTTGAAATTTAATCTCAAATGTGTTCGTAATGCTGACATTACCATAAACTAAGAATAATAAATTCTGTAGTATTGTTAGTTCATGTTATCTATTATTATTATTATTATTATTATTATTATTAGTAGTAGTAGTAGTAGTAGTAGTAGTATTGGTATTAGTGAATGAAACCTCATTTTAAAGTGTTTTTCTTTTCTTTTTTTCCTCATACCTCATTTACCTTTATTATCTACCTCTCACTATAAAAGATTATGGCTGCCCAACTCTGAAACACGGGTATCCAAATCATCTTGTTTTGGAGTCAAAATATGAGTTGGGAAAGAAGCACATGAAGGCAGCAATTAAGTCAGCCATTTCAATCTGTTACACATACACAATAAAAGGAAATAATTGGTCACTATTTTCATTTTATCACAACTTTGTTTCATTTCTTTGATCACGTTATTTTACCCTATATTATACAGAAATGATACATCATTATGTGAAAATTATTATTATTGCTTATTATTTAATTATAACTTCTTTCATCTAATTAATTTTCATGGCATTTCATGGTTCCGCTACATGTCATATCACATTTTCGGCATATTTGTTCCTCATGTTTTAAAACCATTACTAATTTTAGCACCTACTTTCTCTAATCCAGCATCTTTTAAGACGTGACGTGCCACTGTCCGATCACTTTGGAGAGAAAATTGCAGGCATGGCTCCTGGCTTGCTCGCCACAATGGCTCCTGCTGGGCCCAACATCTCCTGGCTCCCAGAAGCCCCTTTACTCACTCCAGAGCAGCCCATATTCCTGATGACGACCACAGCCCAGGCAGTGTCAGGCTTTTTTGTGTGGACGGCACTTCTACTCACCTGCCACCAGGTACTTATAGTGTCATGAACCCCCCTGTCTCAACAGTGTTTTTTCACTACTTCGATTTTAAAAAAGGGTTCTTGAAATGTGGCGCTGTTATAATGTGGGATGGCAGTGTAGAAATAGGGAAGGGGTTAATTAAAAAGAAAAGTTTCATTAAGCGTATACATAAACAAGCAATTTGCACATAGGCGACAGAAACATACACACCAGTGTAATGGAGAGTGCTGCCGAGAGCAGTGGTTTTGTAAAATTATATTTCATACTTAATAGTGTACAGTGATTTGAACCAGCACATTCCCATAAATAAGTGTGTGGAAACGCTCAAAGTGGAAATATTTTAAAACGCTTCCATTGTCATCTCCATGTAAACACCTGAATGTTTTTGGAAACAATGATATCATGTGCGTGCTGCATGCTGGTGAAACATGCATGACAATGGCACATGAGGTAGTACAAGGTAGTGTTGATGTTTAAATGTTTCCTAATGCTTCATCAGCATAATGGGAATTTACTTCACAATACAACTAAAATCGGAGATGCATTTTGCACACACAGCAAATTATACATAGACACGAGCACCGAGCCGCCTATAGCATGTCGTCAATTCTTTACAGCTACTGTTTATTAATTAGGTGACAACGCCAAGTACTAGTCTGGTATACATAATACAGCGTTTTTGGCCATTTTTGTGGATATGTGTAAACATGGTACAATAATACACATTTTTTGGCTACATTGTTGTCGTGTTAATGTACACTGTAAAAAAAGGCTGGGTTCCACACAATTAATTTGCTTTGGGACAACATGAAAGAATTAATTTAACTTGTTAGTTTTTACAAATTTAAGTGGATTAAACATAAAATAATTAAGTTGTTCCCCAAAAAACTCAAGAATTGTGTTGTTTTAGCTTATTTTAAATAAGTAGTTTAAACAAACAGCAAACATCATTTTTTGAATATAGCTTGAATTGTTGAACACCATTTTATGTGACATTTAATTAAAGCAGCAGCAGATAGTTTATCTAACATGAGTGTTAAAACTGAGAACTCCGAGCAAAGCAACATCAGTAGCTCAGCGTGTACTTTAACAATGTTAATGTGGTTTAATATTTACTATTAAATCTGTCTATTATGTTGCCAGTGCAGTGCACTACTCTGTGCTTCTGAATGGCTCTGGTATTTAAATGTCTCTGTTATGTCTAATCATGTCATGTGGTGCGGTCACAAATTGCTTGTCTATTAGGACATGGTGATAAATGTATTAACACATAACCACCATATTTCACACTGTTGCTTCAACTTTGTTTTTCAAATCAGAAGAACAAATTTACTCAGAAAAATAAAAAAATAACCGATTTTCACTTGCATATTTATGAGTTTTATTACTTTTTTAGTATTGTTCTACCTATGTGTATTTATTAATATCTCAAAAAAAAGTTGTAGGGTTTCATGACCCTTATTTCAGACTTTTTTTGTGTTTCAATGTGTTTGACGATTGTTGTTGTTGTTGTTGTTGTATTTTTCAGATCTACATGCATTTGCGTTACTACAGCTCACCCAAGGAACAGAGGCATATAGTGCGAATCCTTTTCATTGTACCAATCTACGCCTTTGACTCTTGGCTCAGCCTTCTCTTCTTTACCAATGACCAGTACTATGTGTACTTCGACACAGTCAGGGATTGCTACGAGGGTAGGTTTTTCTGCTTTCAGCTGTCTTTTCATGGGGAGCTTTAAACACGACACCTTTATAGCCCGTTTTCTAGCTAGAGCAGCTCTCTGGATCTGTGGCCTGCTGGGAGTCTCAGAAGCGATTGTTGCGTAGTAACCATGTTTATGGAGTATCGGTGGAGCATATGCACATGGATAAACTAATAAACCAGGTGCTAGTTTGACATCAGGCCAGTACAGTGCAGGCTTACTTTTTTAACTAAAACTACAAACTTGTTTTTTATTTTAACACAAAAAGAAGGGAAAAATAAAGAACAGAACAAACATCTGTTCAGATTGATTTTTATTTTGCCTGAGCATCTACCTTTAGGACACAATAAATAAAATACTCCAAATAGAAATTATTAATATATAATAAAACAAGTAAGTTTAACTTAAAAGTGTATATATAAGTCAAAGATTAAAAACATAACACACCTATACATTTTTATTTATGAATATTACAATGTGTTATCTTAAATAATAATGAATATCTTGCATCTGTACCTTTGTTTTTGCCCAATTGTCAACAAAACGTTTTAAACTATTATTTATAATATATATTTAAATTCTAGTTCAATTTAATTGCAAATTAAGTATATGATTCAATTCTATAATACATTTTCTATTATTATTACATATTATTTAATATGTCATAGTATGCTTAATTTTTACATAATTAAATTACTTTCCCGAAAGACAGTGAAACCTTTTCACCCATATTTTGATATTTTATTTTCACAAAACTTATTTGAAACGTTAACGTAAACACTCTACTTGCATTTAATGTTTCACAATCAAATTAAAATTAATTTATTGTGATGCAGACAGGAAAATGGATGTCTCATCTTTATATAAAACTGTAAGAGATTGAACTATAAAATTAAAAGAACTAAAAACTACTCACACATATAAACTAAATGTATTAAATTGACAAAACCACAACAAAATTATTTAAACTTTAAAATTATGAAAACCGAAAATCATAATATAATGTTTCATAATAAAAATAATATAGAAATGTATTAATAAATAATATAGTGCCATAGCAATATTTATGTGAGCCTGTTTGTTTTTTATTATAATAATATATTTCATTTATTTCTTGGCTGTAAATAACAAGTGGTGTGTTTTATTCACTGACATGCATTTGGACAGTCTGGAGTTCCCTAATTAACATGCAACTATCTTAGATGTTGTGTGGGGCTTTTGCAGTTGGAGAGTGGGACTAGTAAGCTTTCGCCACACTAACTAGAGCTTCAGCTGCACTGCTGTCAGTCCTGACTCAGCAGCAGCAGCAAACACTGAAGATCAGCTGTGGCTGCAGGGTGAACGTGTTAAATATAGAGAGCAGCTCCGACCTTCAGTGTCACACGCAGAGAGAACAAATGAACACTCACTGGGGATGCTGAATATTGGCTCAGTTCAGTTGCTTCACAAGCGCATTATTTGAAATGATCTAATTGAGTCTCTGAAGTGTCATATTGTTTTGCTTGATTTAATGAAGCCCCATAGCAGGGTTCTGGAAGTAAAAGCTATACTACTAGTAATAATAAAATTAAATAATAATTATAATATGCATTTAAAACTATTGTTAGTAAACAACTTCACCAAAATAATAAGCAGCACTATTAGTACTGTAATACTAATAGTATTTTTTTTGAGCAATTTGGCATATTACAATCATTTTTGAACAATCATTTGGCACAGAAGACCGGAGTAATGCAGCTTTGTCTGCATTTACCATTGCTGCCATCTACCAAAATGTCTAAATATTAAAGTAATTATTTTAAACTGTAATAATGTTTTACAATTTGATTATTCTTTGAAGTATTTTTGAATCCAGTTGGTTCAATTCATTCCTTAGAACTCTTGAAATACTTCAGGATATTTAGTAATGCTTAAACAAATACTTGAAATTCGACAGAATACACCAAAACTGTTGAAATGTAAAAATTTGTTTTTGTGGGTGTTCTGATGCTTCTAGTTTAGAATAGTATGTGGTATGCTCAAAAAAGGCCTATATTGTGGTTTGTTTATTTTTATTGTAGTCATTTTATTTTATTTTTTTTCCTATGGCATAGCCAGACCGTCACAAGGGATGTTTCACCATGCACCACTCTACCATTGTTCGGCAAAAGTCTTTTGTTGGTGTTTGGTGAAACACTAATGAGGGGATTTAGTCAGAAAGGTCTGCTGTTTTTGCCCTCCAGTGCACAGTATGAGATTGAACTGTACTAGAGAGGTTCTTCTGATTGTATAATTCATTATAGCTAATTTTTTTTACCAAGCAATTTCAAATAGTCTGCCTTAAAGGGGTAGTTAACCCAAAAAGTAATATTCTGCCTTCATTTACTTACCCTCCACATCTACCACACCTTTAAGCATCCTTATCCCGTTGAACACAAAAGAAGATATTTTGAAGAATGTTGGAACCTGGTAGCCAAAGTATGATTTTTCTTACTATAGATGTTATTGGCTACCAGTTTCACACATGCTTCAAAAATATTCAGAAACAAGAAACCAAGATTTGAAACCACTTGAGGGAGTATATTATTACTTTTGAAGTATTTTCTTTTAACTATACTTTTAAATTTGTTGCATTACCCAGACTTCAGTTGCTGAATTGCTGAATTTAAAGCAAAATCAAGCTATTTCTTTGTACTTCTGCAGATTTTGGACAGTCAGGATACAATTTTTAATAAGAAAAAATTATAGTCAATTAAGAAAAATATTAACCACAAAATCAGTAAATTTAGTTGCAAACATTTTTTTTTGTAAAATCTTGGAGGGACTGAGTACCATGAAGATAGACTTGCAGTTGTAGGGTATTAGATGATAAATAAATCCACATTTCTTTGTCTTTGCAGCGTTTGTGATCTATAACTTCTTGAGCCTTTGTTATGAATACCTGGGAGGAGAGAGTGCTATAATGGCGGAAATCAGAGGAAAACCCATTGAGTGAGTGTATTCTATTTATTTTTTGTGAAAAAATGATTAATAAATGCCTTTCAGGCAATGTAGGTCATTTGTTTCAAAAACATTATGGTTATGCTGGTTAAAATTTTCTTAAATCTAAATAGCACTCATTAAGTGGTCAAATGTATTTATATATTTATAGCAACTGTGGAGCAAAAAAAGCGTCATCCGATCAAAATGTTCAGTTTGAACATTATGATATGCTGTCCTTACCTGCCTGTCAAGATGTGGATTTGCATACCTTGTGTACATCATTCGTGCAGACAGGTCCTGTCATCAGCGTTTAACTGAGAGTGGAATATTCTCCAACTGCAAGCACATTTTTAAAAAAAACCAGGGCACTCAGTGCTTAACGTGAAACAGATGCTCAGCAGCTCATCATGCTGCTGGTATTCTAAAAAATGTTTAATGTTTGATTACATAATTATGATCAGAATCATAGTTGACATCCACATCCTGTATTCGCTGGTTTGAATGCATATTAAAGGGGTTGTTGTTGGGTTTTTTTCTGTCCTGTTTTGTCTCTTCATCAGAATGCATTATTTGAACAGGCAAGGTGGATTGTAGACTCTGAAACACCTATGACCTCTTTTAGGCCAAAAGATCAAGGATATTTTGATTTCTCAGCTTATGACCGATTTTATACCAGGTGGAAACGGGATCATATATATATATATATATATATATATATATATATAATGTTTTTTGATTTTGAGACACTGTAAGTTAAGTAATAGCTTCATATATTAATGTGAAACCAAACCTGTCTTGTTTTGCTACAGGTCCAGCTGTATATACGGTACATGTTGTCTTTGGGGCAAGACTTACTCCATTGGCTTCCTGAGATTCTGCAAACAGGTTTGCTTGTAAAATGTCTTGTAAAGTCCTTGCTATAATTTGTGACCATGAAACACAAAACCAGTCATAACTTACGGGTCCCATAAGGGCTCCAAGGTTGACATTTTGTGCATTATCTAAAAGCTGAATGAATAAGCATTTTATTGATGTGTGGTTTGTTAGGACAGGACAATATTCGGGCGAGGAACAACTCTTTTAATATCTGCAATCTAAAGGTTAAAAATTTTAATTATTGAGAAATTCAACGTGCTTATTAGTGCACATTATTGAACATGATCTTTACCTAATAATTTTTTGCCATAAAATCTGTAATTTTGTATGTATTTTTGTAGGGGTGTGAACCTACACTGGTCTCACAGTTCGGTTCGGTTACGATTATCATGCCATCGATTCGGTTCAGTTAGATATTACGGTGCATTGACATGATATGCTTTCCATAAACAATTTGATATTTTACTTAGCAACACAATAATTATTGTATTAAAATTTATAGTTTATAAATATATTTATATATTATTTGTAATACAATTTTGTCCTTTAATAGAAGCAGTCAGATATATGTACTGTACCTTTAATTTTACCTGCTTAAAGAAAACACTTTTTGAATGTATCAAACAAAACTAAAGTACATGCCCAGAACAACATGAGCATTTATAGCAAATATACTAATGTAAATAGTATCTTGCTTGCTTTTTGAGCGTTGTTGAGCGAGTTCTTAAACGCCTATGATTGGTCACGCACTCAACAGAAAAGGCTGCGATTGGCTCTCACGGTTAGCATGGCTCTGGCGCTGTTCAGCAAACACAGTGACACGGACACTGATGGTAAACGGTGGCGGCGATCAGCTGATCCATAATAGACAGCAACACGGTAGAGAAAACTCGCTCTGCAGACATGCTCGTGTCTGGATCCACAAGTAACGTTATTGTTGTAACAGCCGAGAAAAGAGAAAACACGTTACCTGCACGAACAGCAGGTCAAAGGGGCGAGAGAGAGATTACAGCTTTCATTTTTCCTAGCTGGGTTCTGATGTACTTCCCTGTCAGTGAAAGACTTTCCAGAAAACTCACAAGTAGTGAATTGTGTACAGTTATCTGCTTTTTAAGTAGTTGTAGGGTTTTAATTACTCACGGTCTCCTCCCACGCCATAGTAAGGTACCACTACATAACGCATATGTGATAAATGACTTCGGTTATGATTACTAAACCGATACCTAATTGTTCGTGTCTGCATCGAAGAAACAATTCATTTTGACACCCATATATTTTTGGCTTGTACCACAAATGTAACTGTGCAACATAAGACTGGTTCTGTGGTCCAGGGTCACATTTCCCAATTATTATTATAATTTCTTTTTATTATTATTTTTTGGAGTAATTTTGTGTTCTAGAGTCACATTTCCCCATTTTTTGTGTTTAGTAATTTGCTTATTTTTTATTTCACAGGCCACTTTACAGTTCTGTGTGGTAAAACCCCTGATGGCCATGATTACAGTCATTCTGCAGGCCTTTGGGAAATATCGTGACGGAGACTTCAAGTATGTGTTTCTCCAAAAATGCATCTTGATCGATTTATTTGAAATTGAACCTTCAGATCACAGGTTGTTTAAAACTGAATTATTGATTCCACAGTGTTGCCAGCGGTTACCTCTATGTGACCATCGTCTACAACATCTCTGTCAGCTTGTCGCTCTACGCTCTCTTCCTGTTCTACTTCTCTACTCGAGACCTGCTCAGCCCCTACAGGCCCATGCTCAAGTTCTTCATGGTCAAATCCGTCATCTTCCTCTCCTTCTGGCAAGGTCAGCAGATCTACTGCTACTAAAGGTTTAGTTAGTTTACCCAAATGTGAAATTTCCTCACCCTCAAGAAGTTCTAGACCATTATGAGCTTCAAAAAAATATTAATGTTGTTAACCAGTAGCCATTGACTTCCATGGCAGGATATTTCATATTGCAACCCTTAATTGAACCAATGTGAGCACATTTGGGCACAAAGGTCTCGTCAAGCCAAGTCTTCAACTGCTCAGATTAAGGAGACTTAAAAAAACTAAATCAAAACTAAACAATTTTGCCCCCCCAAAAAGCTCTAAGGTGCTTTAAAGTCAAAATGAAATCAGAGTTGACCCTATATACTTTTAATGGGGTGTTTAATGCTACTATGTTGACATTTTGTTTTATATCTATTGAATACCAAAAAAACACCTCTATTTTGTTGTCATATCCATCTTGTACATCTTTCAGGCATGCTTCTAGCCATCCTGGAGAAGTGTGGAGCGATTCCTCAGATCAGCTCTCCTGAGGTTTCTGTCGGTGAGGGAACTGTTGCAGCAGGTTACCAGAACTTCATCATTTGCATTGAAATGTTCTTCGCTGCTTTGGCTCTGCGACATGCGTTTACATACACAGTCTACATGGACAAAAGACTGGATTCCCTTGGTGAGCTTCATGTCTTTTGGTACTTTTTTCATCTGACCTATGTAAAACTTATTGGTAGAAATAAGTTTAAATATACACCATTTGTCAAATGTTTGGGGTTTGTAAGAGTTATTTAATTGTTTTTAGAACTTCAAATAGTTGAGCCAAAATACTGTAAAATAGTATTATTGCGAAATATCTTTTTAGCAACCATTACACGAGTATTCAGTGTAATTATTATTATTATTTTTTTATTATTATTATTATTATAAATCACATTATTATTATTATTATTATTATTATTATTATTATTATTATTATTATTATTATTAT
>CAIGQW010054063.1:8671454-8684084 GCA_903798125.1 Danio choprae | reverse complement strand
ATTATTATTATTATTATTATTATTATTATTATTATTATTATTATTATAATTATAAGTCCCACATAATTTAAATGAAATTTCAGCAAGTCATTCTCTCTCATGGCTGATTTTCTCTTTTCCTCTTCTGCTTTTATTCTGTGAATCATCATTCATTTTTCAATCCATTCATTATATATGGCCAATCTGTTCTTTTAATGCATTTCTTTTCTTTTTATGTATCGTTGTGCATCTTGATTTCACATTCTCTTCATTTTATTTGGTCATCACATCCACTTGTCCGCTCCTTTCCATTCTTTTTCTTTTCATTCATTTCTCATTTTCATGCTGCACCGTAAAGGCCCTGTTCCTACATATGGAGAGTACGGTAGGTGATTCAAACTCCCATTTCCTCTCTATTTTCATGTTTAGGGACAGAGAACTCTAGTCCACCCCAAAATGAAAATCTATGCATCATTTACTCGCTCTAAAGTGGTTCCAAATGAGTCTGACAGACATTTAGAATAAAGTTAGAAACCAGTAGCCATTCACAAACTTAGTAGGAGGACATGCTTTGGAAGTCAGTGGCTACTGATATTCTTTAGAATATCTGCTTTTGTGCTCAACTTAACTTAAACTGATTTGGAACAAGTGAAGAGTGAGTAAATGATGACAATTTTTTTATTTATTTTGGAATGAACTGTCCGTTTCAATGATTAAATTAGCCAAATATTTAAATTCTCTTAGTTTCTCATCCTCATGTTGTTCCAATCCTCTGAGAACTCTGTTCATCTTCGGAACTCAAATGAAGATCTTTCAGATGAAATCCGAGAGGTCTCTCATCCTCCATAGACAAAAACATTGTCAAAATATTCAGTGACTTCAGCGGTTTAGCAAATTATACAAGGCTTCAAGAACACTTGTGCACCAAGACTTTGTTTGCCTGTGTCTTCCATGTCAGATTAGAGTGTGCATTTACATAGCATTACGACACTTCCATGTTGTGCTACTGACTCCAATGGCAATATTGTATTTAATACTATTGTCCGTAGTAAAGAATCTGGTACACTTCAAACAAAATCAAAGAATGAACTAAATGAAGAGCCGCAGTGGTGTTTCTTGTGCGGCAGGCTGGAAAAGGCAGACATGTTTATGAAGCCGTTCTTCACTCTCGGCTGCCATTGTTGTTGTTTTAGGGGGTACATGTGAGCAGCACATTTACAACCCAGCCTACTGCAGCACCTTCCAGTTGTTGGAAGGTTTAAAAGCAGTATTCCATCAGTCAGCCTTTTCAAACTTATTTTTGTCCTCAAATGAAGAACAAAAAACCTTTGTTTGAAGCTTCAGGGCCTTAAACGTGCACACTAAACTGTCGCTTTGCATGACTGCATTCGAACCACTAAAGCCACATCAAATGTTTTGACAAAAACATTTGGTTCCTTTTCTGGACTTTAAAAAGTCTCGGGAGAGTTAGTCCCTGATCACACCAAACCACTTTTTGCGTTGAGAGTTGCGTTTTTTGAATGATTTACTAATGGCCGTGAGCGTTTTGTGTGCTGCTTATGTGCCCTGTGCGCCTCGTGTTTTTACCGTCTGCTGTGCCTTTTGTTTTTGCCATTGCATGCTGTGTGCCTGCGATTGAAAAAAGTTAATTATGAGTGGAAAAAGCACGCTACGTTCAAAAATACCCATCTTTTTTTATTTTCCAAACAAATTAAAGCACAGGTGGGGTTTCCGTTGAGGTGACAGGAGTGTTTGTTTTGTCAAGATGACTACAGAGACTTTTGAAGATAGAGGAGAAGACTAGTGGTCGCTGTTTCGAGTTATCCTGAGCTGTATGACTTCACAAATCTTGAATATTACAATATTACTAAATATTTAAATGATAACTATATCAACAGCAACACTCGAGCACAATACGCTGATTCAGTTGTTGCCTAGCGACAAAAAGAGCACCTCGCAAAAAATCCAGTGCGGTGAGCCTCTCGGTTTCAGAACGGAAAAGCACATTCAGTGTGATCGGCCCTTTACTGTATATGGAGGATGAGGGAGCTCTCAGATTTCATCTCAAATTTCTTCATTTGTGTTTTGAAGATGCAAGTCTCAGGGGACTGGAACAACATGGGCGTCAATAATTAATAACAGAATTGTTCATTTTCCGTTTAAAGTGTTAGTTCACCCTTAAATTACAATTCCTCTGTTCTTCCACTTCTTCTCTAGCGTCTCTCATTCTGTCATTCAGCTCTAATCACATTCTTTGTTCTTCTCAAGGTCGCTGCGCCCCCATGAAGAGCATTTCCAGCAGCTTAAAGGAGACCATGAACCCTGGAGACATGGTTCAAGATGCCATCCACAATTTCTCTCCAGCTTACCAACAGTACACCCAACAGTCCACCCTGGAGCAGGGGGTCACCGCACCACCCTTGTCCCGCAACCACAGCTGTCTGAGCGCCCGCGACAATGAGAAAACCCTACTGCTCAGCTCCGACGATGAGTTTTAACTGAGCAAAGGTACTCCACAAGGGACCCTCTACTGCTACCGTAGGTCACATTAACATAGCAACAGGTTATTAAAGGACCATCGTAAGCGGGTAGTTACATTTTAGCACAGTATAGTATAAAATAAAGCTGCTTATACTTGCTTAGTTGTAAACATGGACTTTAATGATGCGCTTTTTGCAATAATGTTCTTTATACAAAGACTTCAGTAATACATTCATCTATATGTTTGAACTTTTAGCCAAATTTTGAAATCTCACATGGTCTGAATCTTCAGCGTTTGAATTCATGTATTTTTTTACGCTTCTAGTTTTACATTTAGTGGATGTGTTTGGACATCCTGGGATATTTATAAATAGCAGTGTAATGGAGGGCCCCGTTTTGGGGGAATGTTTTTTCCGTTTCAGATTTACAAGTTCAAGTGCACCTTTGCTTGTGTTTGGACAGTGTTTATAGCTTCCCCAGTGATTTAATGGCCGGGTTTGGTTTTGAATGAGAGAGTGCAGTGACGACAGAGCGAGTACCAGCTGTTTAAACACACAGTTTGTTGTTTTGACGGATGAATCCAGGGACAGGGAGAGCTTGATGGTCTACGATAAGATTACAGATTAACGCGGTCTGGATTAGAAGGCTGCAGTTGGAGCATTACTGGTCTGGTGGAGATTAGCTTAAGCTCTGGTGATAGTGTGATCGTCCTGGACCACTGCAGACAAAAAAAATCTATCTAGGTTAGCTGAGCAGTTTAAAAATAATATTGAGGTTATGGTTTTTTTAGTGCATGCTAGATTTCCATACAAAGGCCATTTCAGTCAGTATCTGGCTGCGGGTTGTTTTTTTTTGTTTGTTTTTTTTGGTCTGCTGAACAGACTAAATTTGTATAATTTGAACATTTTAAAGCAGTTTCACAAAAATGAAAATCATCATAATTTATTAAACTCCATGTTATTTTGTTGATTTAGCCAGAAATGGAAATATGCTATAAAGTTACTCATTCTCAGCCCATGCTAGATTTAGGTGACTTTTGGAACTTTGGAGAAAAGGAAGATTTTAAAAGTCAACAAAATATTTACAAGCAAAACTAAATGAATACCCATGGCTCATGATGATACATACATTTTTTATGAAGTGAAACAATCTGTGTGTGCAAGAAACTACATTATTTACAATTGTTTTTTAATCCATAGCCTTCAATTCATGGGCAAACAAACCTAATAATGTTGTGCAAACTGAATGTTTTACTGCTTAATACTTCAGTGTATCATCAGGAGCCATGAGTATTCATTTAGTTTTTCCTTTATATGTCTCTCTCTTTCTTTCTTTTTAACTCTAAAAGTCCCAGTAGCCATTAATATTTGTTTTACGTCCCCGTGATTAAATTGACTTAAGAAAAGTTTTCCTGCATCTTAATGGCCTGAAGTTGAGTAAATAAAGGGCATATTTTCATTTTTGGGTGACCCATCTTTTGAAAATTATGACAGATTTTTATTTTGTAATATATATATATATTATTTAATTTTCAATTAAACTATTACTTTAACGGTCATTGTTTCCAGATAGGCCACAAGAGGGAGGCATATCTCACCTTTCACATCCTTATCTTTATGAGACACGCCTGTTATCACTGAACTTTAGAGAGCCACACCAAACTCTCTCCCATTCTTCAAAAGTATCCGCCATTGCGCTTTACGTCTTCAGAAAGCACTAGGCCCTTGATGACCAAGCTTGGAGTTTGTAGTTGGTTTGATAGCATCTTTGGAGTTACTGATTAACTGTCCTACACTTTTATTGGTACAATAGAGGCCAGTATAAACACTGCAGCTGGAACCAAGTATGAGTATGTATGGTACCTGCTTCTAGTTCTTACGTGAGTGTTTTTGCAGTGTATTGTCTATGAGGAGATGATCTCTTTTAATAATGTAGATGTAAAGTTGCACTAAGCAGTTTTGCTTATTTAGAGTAAAATACTTAGAGGAATATTTTGGCAAGCTATTTCTGTACTGTTGCACCGTATGTTATTCAGAGAGTGGTTTAAAGTAACGTAGGGAAGTGCTGTTTCTATTTTACAAGAATATATATTTTGTGGAAACAAACACTATGACTTTCTTTGTATGTGTCTTGTTGTATTAAACGGAGAGTTGTGTGTTACCATGTCAAAGATTTTGCTTCTGTTTTTCCCCCCTCTTTGACTTGGGAAACAATAAAGAATTTTTGGTCTGTATGTATTTGTGATAGTTTTTTACTCAATGAACACGTGTAATTCTATGTACAATATATACAACATTTATTTCAATTAAATGATATAAAATAGACAATGAATTTACCATAGAAAAATACAGATAATAAATACAAACATCGTTTTTTGTTGTTGGTTTTTTTTTTTGCGCTCTTACAAAACATTCGGCACATTGTTCTGAAGCACAAGTGTCACAGGGGTGTGATATTACCAGGTTAGATTCTCAGTACTGATCATGACATCATCGCTAACTACACGCAATTAGAAAATCACCAAGGAGATCCACGTTTAACATGGCCGATCATTACCTGATCATACAGTATTACCCCATTTACTGGAGAAAACCAGGCTTGTAGCCGTCAAGGTTCATCTTGACGACCACGGGTTAAATATTACATACATGTGATATCATTTTTACCTTTCGCTTTCCTTCCATCACTTTCTTATCCTCCAATTTTTCCATCTCATGTGAATCACAAATGCTCACTTCTCCTTCTTTCGGCTCTTCTTCCTCTTTCTCCTCCGTTTTCACATCATCCTCAGATTCCCCTTCCTTTCTCTTTTCCTTTTTTGTAATATTCCAGCTTTCCAAAATATTCAGATGCAATTTTTTTCAATCATAAATAGCAAATAATATATATATATATATTCATATATGGTCTTGGTTTTAAATACAAAAATACCACTACAAACAAGTCGCTCTAATATTAGTACAAATGTGACCCTCACACATACTGAATCTTATTACAAGTAACGGGGCTGTATAACTTACCATTACGAACCTACCAACACATTACAAAAAAACAAAACAAACAAACAAAACACAACAATTAAAAGAATAACCGCAAACTAGAAGTAGTATTCAGACCAATCACAGCACAAATTACCTTTGTTTCAAACACAAATAGAATAGCTTTCACGTCTGCTGTTGGAACATTTGTCCTTTTATACAAACATTAAAATATATCAATTGCATGTATCGACAGATCTGCACTTTCTACTCCCATAAATCACAGAGATAATCCAGCAAAAAAAACCAAAAATGAAACAGCTTCTGAAATGTTGTTGGTCCCTCATTAAAAAAGACAAGTTTTACGACTATTATTTATCACGTATCACCACAGTAATAATGCGCATAATAAATAGCATAACGCTATTATTACCTATAGCTTTTTGTGCAGATGAATACACTTGTCATTATATTTGAGGCCACAACAACAGTACTGAGAATATTCTTGGACATATTATACGACTTGTATACATATAAGCGAGTCTGTAATTCCCAATTTGTACTTGTTTTTTTTTCCTCCTGTATATGCGAGTATACATGGTCCTGTCTGTCTGTGCGATCATACTGTGTACCTAATATGTGTGTGTGTGTGTGTGATGCGATGTTCTAGGATGCTCCTTCTCTAGGATTGTGCACCTGTTGTGGGGTCTTGACTATGGTGATGACTGAGGCTGTGTTCAGACGGGGTGTTGTTGCCAGTAAACTGCCGCCTCCAGACTCCAGACCTCTGGCGAAACGCTGAAGGGCGGCGAGACGGGCACCCAGGCCTTCCAGCTCGCGTCGCATGCCTGCGTTCTCTGCCCCGAGCCGCTCCACCTCCTGCTGGAGCTCCTTCTTCTGTTGCTCCAGAGCCTCGCGCTGGGACACGCGCTTCACCCGGCAGCTGGCAGCATAGCCACGGTTCTTTAGCGTGCGCCTCCTCTGCTTCAGCTTCTGTACCTCCTCGCGAGACAAACCACGTAAGTGCATGTTGAGTTCACGTACTGACAGAGACATGAGCTCGCTGTCGCTCAGTACGGGGATGTTCTCTCCGCATTCCCTTTTCACCTGTAATACCAGACAAGTGATTTTTTTCAAAAGTGTTTTATAGCAGTAACAAGTTTATAAGGGATCTTTTAGAACCAATGTGTATTGACTAGAAAATTCCATGCTTCTTTAAGTTTTAGTTTAATCTTGAACTACAGTAGTTAACGTTTGAAGTGGTTCAAAACCTTTAATCAAAGTTCTCCTGAAACCATTAAATACCCATTCTTGCCTTAGGACAATTCTGAAAAACATTTTTGATCCACTTCACATGTTGACTACTGTGTGTGTGTGTGTGTGTGTGTGTGTATATATATATATATATATATATATATATATATATATATATATATATTAAAGGCATAGTTCACCCACAAAATTAAAAAAAATGACTCACTACTTACCCTCAAGCAGTTTCAACCATTCATTTCATTTTTCTGTTGAACACAAATGAAGATAATTTGAAGAATGTTAGAAACTGGTAACCATTTACATCCATTGTAGGAAAAACAAATACTATGAAAGTCAGTGGTTACCGGTTTTAAACATTTTTCAAAATATCTTTTGTGTTCAATAGAAAAAAAGAAGCTCAAACTAGTTTGTGTGAAGTGAAGGCTGAGTAAATGATAACAGAATTGTACATTTTTGGTGAACTATCCCTTTAATTCATGACTGCTTTCTAAAATGATTCGAGAATATACACATTTTCAACCCCTTTTTTGACAGATAAATTCTCCTGAAAAATGTCAGCAATGACCGCCAGCAAATTCAATGTTTAAAAGAAAAACATTCGAAATGTTTTGGGTATTACTAGATGCAATATTTTAACTGTATAAATCATCAAATGATAAAATGTTAATGTAGCTTTTCACCTTATAATCTAGTGATACCAATCACGATTCATGATAATAAAGGTGGTCAATGGGAAAGCTACACAATGAATCGGTCAAACATACAATGACAAAACATCAGCGTACCACACAGCACTAAAATACAGCAATACATAACATGCATGAAATACCAAAATGCAGACGTACGTCACTGATAACAAAAAAATGAAAGAAAATCACGCCATGCAGAGTTTCCACAGTTTTGTTTTAACCAGAAAAACTATACATTTGACCTTTTAAGTAAAATAAGTACATAAAATAAGCACAGTTTTTGACTATATATGGTAAGGTGGCATTTTACTATAGCTTTGTAAATATGACATCTTTTAAAGTGTACGTTAAAGTTCATAAAAGTGTGTTCATTAAAATGATCTTTACCTTGAGGGCTTTACTAGCTCTGCCGTCTGAAGTCATTGTCTGGTTTTATGTGTCCCTGAAACCTGTAAATACCAAATAAGCAGATTAAGATCAGGTGAAAACGCCAAAGGCTGCTGTTGTGCTTTACACAATGAAGTGACTAGATTCACATTGTTGCAAGTCACGAATCCCTTGCTTTTATAACACAGCTAAAACAGAAGGATATTAATTAGATGTTTTAGTGAAATGTTCATTAACTACATTTAAGATACTTTTTTGTTAGGAGATATAAAACCCTGACATTATAGGGGACAAATGTTGCTTTAAAACAAACCTGATACTGATACTCAAGTGATATGATGGTTCAATATTAAACAATATATCTGGAATAGCTGTCGTTTTATGAGAAATTCTATAATAGGATTACAAAATCAAAACTTGCTATCCGAAGTATAAATCTCTTTATTTTACAGATTATTTTTGTCAAAAATAAAACTTTCATACTGACATACATATTTTGTATATATGTCAAATGTGCATATTTATTAATAATTGTTAATAACGAAACATTTATACATTTATTTACTTCTCACAAAGGTTTGCTTTTATGGAGGAAAAGGGTTCTTTAGATTTTTAAGTGCTTTTTACAGTAAGAAGAAAATGGTTCTTTTAGGAGCGGGTTGCTGAAATGCTCTTCAAAGAACCAAAAATAGTTCTTCTATGGCATCAATGTGAACAAACCCTTTATTTTTAAAAGTGTTGACCCAAACAAGAGTAGCATTGCATGCTTTCAATATTGGCATCAGCCACCCACATAAATCACATTGATCAACCCAAACAGGTGTATGATGTATATTGGATTTATAATGGCTTCTTCCATTTTAGTAGACCCAAACGTGTATCATTATGCTCTCAATATCTGCATGAGCCACCAAAATTAAATTAGATCACAACAATCACCCTGACCAAAGGTATTCATTATCTTGAACACCTTGCTCTCAATAATGGCATTAGACATCCTAAAATCCATCATATTTCTGACTAAAACAGGTGTATCGTCCTCAATATCAGCATCAGCCAACCACAATATTGGTCAATTCGAACAGGTGTTTCAATAATTTATATCACATTTATAATGGCCTTGACCACAATTGTCTCACTATTGGCTTCAGTCTTTTAAAAAATCCATATAGGTCGACCCAGACAAGTGTATGACGTCATAACTGCTAATATATGTCTATGTAGGCATGTTTTCCGCCCAGTGAAGCCACAAGACGGGAACTATCTGCTTATAAACAGACACGATGTGTGTGTATAACGTGGGTTGTGAACTCCATATTTAAAACCTTAAACCGCCCATACATATTTTTATTCCTCTACACGAAGTATACTTCCCGTATACAAACAGTAGCACTTTTTTCTTGAGAGTGAATCATGTGGTCAAAGTCCAGCTGGAGAACTGAAGGCTGCTGACCAGGAGTTTCCCGTCATGTGTGGGAAGCGCGACTTTCATCATCATCATCACCATTATCATCATCATCATCATCCGCGAGCGGAGCTTTTACACAGTCACAGTGATTCAGCACAAGTCCTCCATTCCTGTCCTCACAACAGCTCCGCACTTTCCCTTAACATTTCGTCTTTGACATCATTTATAAAATCCCCAGTTGCTTAATACACAGCAGACAATAACACTTGCATATTCTAGCTTACATAAATCCCAGGATACTATTTATTATACAATAACACATGGGTCATGGCCATGGGTTGTCGTTATACCTCAAATGACTTCATGCTTTAAAATAAACATTTAGATATACAATGAGTTATAATAGTCTTTAAAACTAGTAAATATATTTAGAAGCCAATAAAGAATTGTAACGACGTAACAATTCGTTTATTACATAAGATAATGCTAACTCAAACCTTGCTGACTAGTCGTTTCTCGTCGAAAACAATATACATGTTAACACGTTTTGCCAAGTTTCTGAATATAACACATGCAGCTGTGTTGAAAGAAATGTATATTTTAACGTTTTTAACCGACATCTAACGTTAAGCAGCTATTTCCTTATAAACGCTGCGTGTTAGCTTGTTGCTACAACTAACATCGTGATTAAAAACAGGCTAAACGCGCTCGTGAAGACTTGTACTATTTAAAATGTGTAAAATAAGCCTCTAACCGTAATATGGAATCTAAACAATAACGTTATCGATGTCGTATATAACGTTAAAAACAAACACTGACGGCATGTACTATAGCAGGCTAACACCCCTCCGCTTCCTTAGTGTAAACAAATGTCGACACAAGGAGAAAAAACAGAAATTCTTGCCTGGTGTTGATTTCTCGTCTTTGCTGACCTCGCACGAAGGTGAATATGGGTCAGTTAACGATTCTCAGCGCTGGTCCGGTGTTTCGACTGACACGCGTTATCGCAGCACGGCCGTGTTTGGACGGAATGGAGAGCTAAACGCCTTTTTTCCCGGAATCAGTCCACCATCAGCGGGCTGGATCCTTTCATTCATAAAAAACACACACACGATGACTCAAAGCTTTAAGAATGAGGGCGGGCCCTCAGCACACAAAAATACCAGTCAACAACATTGTGAAACTCCTTTTTATTAACCCGTTTAAAGGAATAGTTCACCCAAAAATGACATTTCTGTCATCATTTACTCACCCTTTTACTTGTTTCAAATCTTTATGAGTTTCTTTTCTCTGTTGAACACAAAATAACATAATTTGAAGAAAACTGGAAACCTGTCGTAATTGACTTTCATAGTATTTGTTTTTCCTACTATGGAAGACAATGGTTACAATTTTCCAGCTTTCTTCAAAATATCTTCCTTTGTGTTCAATAGAAGAAAGTCATAAAGAACTGGAACACTATTGGTTAATAGTGAGTAAATAGTAAATGTTCATCTTTGGGTGATCTATCCCTTTAAGTTCAAATGATAATGTAGTTTTCACTAAAACTATGAAATTATAACCAATCAATTGATCCAGCGACCTTCTTGCTGTGCTTACCAAGGAGCCACCATGTTTTCGTTGCTTTCCTTGTCATTTTTATATGTTTAAAGTGTTCTTGATGAATAAATATATTTACAGGAAAAAAAAATATTCTACTTGGAAGATATATTTCAAAATATTACAGTTATCTTTTTTTGATCAAATATATGCAGTGAGCTCTTTTAATGCCTTTTTAAAAAAGCATTACAAAAATGGTAATTTTACAAAGTTTTAACTGGTAATATTTGTAAATTAATCATATTTTCATATGCAAGTTATTGTTTCCATACTTAAGTTTTAAATTCATTTGAAAAATGTTATAAAAAATGTAAAAAAAAAAAGGGTGTTTCACTGATTTGAAAGATAATGTCTTCGCTATAATTGAACGCATATCTAAAACAACTGATAAAGATTTAGCCTACTAATAATATTTGAATCTAAATATAAGACTTCTCTTCTAAAAATAAAGGTTATCTATTGGTATCATTGTTTTCAAGAACCTTGTACATATTCCACGAAAGTTGCTTCATAATGAATACAACTTCTTTAGTGTATTAAAATGTCTTTACACTAAGAACTAAATTTAAAAACAGAACATTTAAAGGTTCTTTAGGAACCATAGGAATGGATCTTCTATGGCATTTTAGAAAGTTTATTTTTAGGAGTATATCATGATTATAACACATCTATATATAGCCTATATATATATATATTTATATATATATATATATATATATGACCTACAGTGTTGGGTAAAAAAGTAACACAATCTCAATCTTAACACATACACTCTAGCATAACACATACTTATACAGTACTTTCCTTAAAAAGTAACTATGTAGCACAATTAGCAATAAATAAATAAAAAAAGACTTAAGATTGTAATATATTACTTTTAAATGTAACATTAACCAACAGTGATGATCTTTATTTGTGGTCAATACATAACACTGACCCTTATGTAACTAATCCACTGATTCAGACTGACTCACATAATAAAACTGTAAATTATATAAAATTAAATACAAATGTATTATTGTTTTGCTATTTATTTATTATTGTAATATTAATTTATATTAATTGTCTTTATTTTATCGCTCTATATTATTTATTTTTCTCACAAAATCGCTGGCGTATGAAAGCCCCTCGGTAGGTATATTTCTCTTTTTTTGTGTGTGAACTGACGTGATTTGGGTTCCTCCTTCCCTTCAGAGGAATAAAACCCACGAGGAATTGTGTCATAGTGAAAGCAATCTTCCATTATTTCATCGTCGACTATGTACTGCCAAACAGGGAATTTGTTTTTTCTCCATTATGAGCTGCCGTAAGACCTCCGTGCCGACAGGTGTCGTAACACGTCGCGGTGCTTCCTTACAAGGAATCGGGGAAGTACATCCGTCTCACATGTAACCCAAGTGACCTCAGGTTTCAATGCGTGCTGTCTGGTTCTAAATCGTAGCGAAGCTGTGAAACACCACCGTGTTTTTTTCACAATTATAATTTGAAGCTTACAGCTGAAAGTGTCATATTTTTAAATGGCAACGATCCAGGAGCTTTCTCCAGACTCTGGCCGTGTGGAGACGCGGCCGCCCGAAGATGAGATTGAGGGAGACGATGAAGACGAGGAGGTATTGGACTGATTCTGAAATTTGACATGGTTGTGAGAGAGTGTAATTATAGTAGGGAATGAAACAAAAATATATTGATGTTGGCATTGGTTAAAATATAGCTATGTAACCGACCGTACCTGACATGAAATCAAGAGGCTGCGGCTTGAGCTCTTATGGTAACGTATTTGTTTCACATTACTTACTTTAAGGGGTGTCCTGCATAAGTTGAAGCACAGATAATA
>CAIGQW010054063.1:8650701-8671054 GCA_903798125.1 Danio choprae | reverse complement strand
GAAATATTTTTTTTCTATGGATAAACCCTTCAACTTTTAGATAAAACCTACAACTTTTAAAATGTGATTGTGTCATTCAAAAAGCCTCATGTTTTTACTAAAGTCATTGAAAATTTACACATTTTTTCCTGACCCTCATGTGCTTCCCAACCTTTATGCGTTTCTTTGAACACAATAGAAAATAGTTTGAAGAAAGCTGAAAACCGGTAACCATTGACTTCCATAGTAGAAATAAAAATACTACGGAAGTCAATGGTTACCAGTTTTCACTTTAATACATCAAAATTCTATATTTCTTTTTCTAATGTACAACAAAAGAAAGATTATCAAATAGGTTTGGAAATAGTGAAGGATGAGTAAATGATAACAGAGTTTTCATTTTTGGGTGAACTGTCCCTTCTACACATTCTTGTATATTTGTTTTTGTTTTGTTTTTTTGTTTAGTTTACATAAACGCTTGAAGTCACAGCTTGTAATGTGTTTTTATTTTATTTAATCTTTATTTTGTAGCTGGTCGGTTTGGTTCATGGCTTGTGATAGAAACAATGCTGCTAAAGTATCTTGTTTTGATTGAAAAATGAATGAATGCATTTCTCATTTCTTTTCTTTTCTGCTTTTCCTAGATTTTGTTGGGTCCAAATGCTGGCATGTCTGGAGGAATGCCAGGAATGATGGCCCCTGCTCCAGGGAAGCTGTGATTTATGTATAATATAACATCCGTGAGTTGTAGAAGAAGAAGGGGAAAGAGAGAGGGAGCAGGAACTGCACAAAAGAAGATGCTGTGGTTGGCCAAAATCAAGAAGGAAGAATCATTACCCTGTATAGATTGTAATGGAGAATGGCCTTAATGACTTCCCTCTCTCTCTGCCTTTCTCACAAAAAAACATTCTGCATAGACTGACGTCCAAGCTATGACCTTTTACTTTTTTATTATTATTATTATTATTATAGCTATCTAATAACATGTCTGTCAGAGAGAGACTATAGCAGCTGTCTGGAAATATTTTGACTTGTAGGTTTATTATGTTTCTAAGAGGGTGTTTACGGTGCAATGTTGGCCATTGTAATGCCAGATCAGCACTGACATTGTAGAGAATCTATAACTGTGGTTGAAAGATCTGTAATATTTATGAGGGCACACAAGGCCGATGTTGATTGTGAAATTTTCTCTGTCTGCAGATTACGGTTGTTTCTTGTTTATGATTCAGAAATGGTAAAACATTCAGAAGTGATTCACTACCAACAGTGTCTTTTACATGTATGTCATGCATGTAAAGCTTCTGCGATGTTATTCCTCAGACAAAAGCCATACAGTGTGCAGAACCATTGTGAAATGTTTGAGAAAGCCTGTACTTTCAGTAGTCAGTAATCCAGTCTGCTCAACATTACAGGAATAAAAACAGTCCTTCTCTATCATTGTCTTTTCTGTGTAATTTACATTGCAAAGTGACTGAACCGTTTTAATTAGACTGGTGAAATATGCCTCCCTAAGCAATACAAAATGAATTATTGCTTTAATTGAAATATCAGATTTTACTTCAGTCCAACATAAAATATTTGCAACTAAAAACTTATTAAAAATTTAAATTTCAGAACTGTTTGATTATGAACTAAAGACCTATTTTTCATTTATTTTTGTTTATTAAACTTGTGAAGTAATCTCTTTTTATAAAGGTGCCAGAAAATAATACTAAGCATAATTCAACAACTGCAATTTGAAAAGCACCTATAATGCAAAATCAACATTCTGAAGCGGTTTGGACAGAATTGTGTGTAGGTACGGTGTGTCCACATTTGTATCGGTGTGATATAAACACAATAAGTCTCTTTGTTTAAAATTTCCTGACGTTAAAATGGGATCAAAATCCCAGTGATTTTGAGACCCACCGCAATGTGACATGAGTGTGGTTTTTCCCGCCCACTGAATTGATTGACAGGAGCGTACTAACACGTCTCCGTAGTAACATGAATAAACATCTCCACAAAACAGGATTTGCAAAGAAATGGATTAAAAGATCTGTTCCAATCTCTGTGATCAGCTGCACTTCAAGAGTTTTATAAGTTTAAAACAGTGCATGTTTGTAATAAAGAAAAGACCATAACCACTACAATCACCAGTTTGTTTGTTTTTTGGATAATGTGGTTCAAAATGATAATTTAATGACGTTAATGAACTGATTATCAAATCAAGGATCATGTGGCACTGAAGACAAGAATAACCATGCTGAAATTTCAGCTTCACATTACATGAATAAATACAATTTTAAATATTCAAACCGAACAGATTTAGTTAATTTTGTAATAATAATTTCTTGATTTAATAACAATTATAATATTATTAAAATAACTAAAGTATAGCTAACCCTCACTTTTGGTTGAATTCAAAATTGAATTAAAAGTCAACAAATATTCACTCAATTATGGTCAGGTGACAATATTGTAATATTCTGCTACATGAAATATTTACATTTCATAGTTTATTGCAATAATTAAAACATAGCATGTAAAACACCATAAACGCAAACTACGCAAAACTATAGTATTGCAATTATTTATTTCTCTTAATACGTTATTTAAAATGTATTTATGAAGTAAATAAATGTCAGTTTTTCACAAACCCTTTTTTTGAGTCCTTTGCTACCAAATATATACATTTCTAATTAATTATTCTGTTAAACTTTCAAATGAAACAGCTTTTGTTTCATATGAAATAATTTATCCACATTTATTTTTATGTACTTTGCATGTATCCTCAGTCATTTTTCTTTAAAAGAAAACATTTCAGAGAAGTGTCTTGTTATCATACACTGTAAAAATGCTGGGTTCCACACAATTACCTCATGTTTTCCCAACACAAAGCGATTAAGTTAACTCAATTGTTTTTACAAATTTCAGTAGATTGAATATAAAACAATAAGGTTGTCCGCCAAAAAACCCTCAAGAATTGTGTTGACTCAGCTTATTTTAAATAACTAGTTTGAACAAGCAGCAAAAGTCATTTTTTGAGTGTAGTTACTTAATTTAGAAAGAGTTTCAAGCTGTATATAAAGCCGTGCGGCACCGCAAAGCACTCTGTGGGTTTGTAGTGTATTGTTTGTTCTGACGTTGATTCGCAGCTTTCAAATTGAAGATATCCAGTTATTCACGGCTTTTAAGTGACCGAAGTTCAAAAGTTTATTTTTTAAAGCAATTTACCGTGTAAGACAGATTGATACTGCTGTGATTCTGGACCAAAAGTGTTCTGGTAACACACCCTCAACATCAGGTGTTTAACTGGAGGAAGAAGGATTGAGGATGGAGGAAAAGATGATGGAGAAGCTGAGGAAAAACAGGCTTTTCAAACAGCTTTGTTTCCTCAAAGCTGACCATGTGCAGCTCAATCAGGAGAAGAAGATTAAAGAGAAGAAGGATGGAAGGAAAGGGAGAAGGAAAAAAGAGGAGGAAAGAGGGAGGAGACAATCATAAAGAAGGAGGTGGATGACAAGATTAAGGAGGAGGAGAAGAAGATTAAAGAGAAGGATGGAAGGAAAGGGAGAAGGAAAAAAGAAGAAGAGAATATGGGGGAGACAATGATAGAGACGGAGGAGGTGGAGGGCAAGATAAATGAGGAGGGAAATAAAAAGATAAGGAAAAGGAGAAGTGGCAGGATGAAAGAGAATAAGGAAAATGAGGTGAATGAGAAGGTGGACATGGAGATGACGAAGGTGAAACAGGAGATAAAGGTGAACAAAAGAAACAGAAAAAATAAAATAAGTAGCAGGATGAGCAGAAGGATGATGAGGAGGAGGAGAAGGAAAAGAAGGAGGACAAAACAGACGGAAAAAAACAATAAAAATATATATTCATAAATGTACTTATTGTGTCTGTTACTTATAATTGCTAGAAAATACGATGCAAAGCTTAAGTATTCATCATCATTCCTTTATTTAATTTTCATGCTTTATATCTTAATAGTGGTCATATAGTTGTATTTGTTTAACGTTAGCCTACTTTTGAAGTAAAACGTTGCTATAAATATCCAACATTTAATCTGTAACAAGGAACTTACAAAAATGATTTGTTTGTAAGTTTTAGTTAATAAAAGTAAAACATACATGTTTATACAATTTTAAGTGTTAAAAATAGTTTAAAACTAAAATACATTTCTTTTTTTTAATGTAGTCTGAACTTGCTTGAGCGCGAAACTGATGCGCGCGCACGTCGACCCGAAGCGTCAACATACGATCGTGGCGCGAGTTTTCTTTCAGCTTTCCCTCAGGAACAAACGACAGGTAAAATGTCATTTCTGTTATTTTAAGTAAATAGTTATTTTCTAATCTTATGACAAGGAACAAGACACAATTTGTTAATGACAATGCTTTAAAATAGCCTAAGGTTACATGTAAATTAGCCGGTTACATTAAGCCGCGAATTTTAAATGATTTATCGTGAGATTTACCGAATTACGTGTTTAATGGCTTACCATTAAAACCAAACACGTATTTTGTTATAGACGTTCTTTTTATGGGCGTCACGGTGGCGCAGTGGGTTGCACGATCGCCTCACAGTAAGAAGGTCGCTGGTCCGAGCCTCGGCTGGGTCAGTTGGCAACTCTGTGTGGAGTTTGCATGTTCTCCCCGTGATCGCGTGGGTTTCCTCTGGGTGCTCCCCCACAGTCCAAAAACGTGGTATAGGTGAATTGGGTAAGCTAAATTGTCCCTAGTGTATGGGTTGCAGCTGGAAGGGCATCCGCTGCATAAAACATATGCTGGATAAGTTGGCAGTTCATTCCGCTGTGGCGACCAATTTACTAAAAGGACTAAGCCAAAATGAATGAACATTCTTTTTATCCCATTCATAGGATGAAAGTTTTGGAGGAACAGGCATTGGAGGAGGAGTCGGGATACCAAGATGATGAGGTGATTTACATTAATTTCCAATGCAGATTAAATCGTGTTGGATCTTGTGTTTATAAAGTATATTCCCTCATAATGATGCATAAGGCAAGACACTTCTGTCAAAACCATGAAGTACAACTGCATAGTGGTGTACAGTTCTAGCACAATCTGAACATTTAATGGAATAATGTTCAAAATCATTATTATGAATACATATTAGAGTAAAAGGTTTTTAGGTTTTGGGTATCTCGTTTTATCACTTCATAAATCAGAAAATACTGCAACACATACAGTTCATATACATACATACATACAATACATACATACAGTTCTTAAAGCTTTGTAGAATAAAATACTGCATATAATCAGGCTTATTATATATGAGCACATCCCTCGGTAAAAACGATTATAGACATGAATAAAACTAAAGTTGGTTTAAACTAAGTGCTGCTGAAGTGGAGATTTATGGGAATTTATCTCATCTTGAGAAAACGGCCTTTAAAAATAAGTATTGTAACTGAAATCTACTGCCCGAATGAAAATAAGAGATGTGATGAAAGAAACACTTACATTTTGGTTGTTTTCTTTTCATTAGACAGAAAAAAATACACTTTATGAAAAGCCCAATATCTCAAAACCGACAAACATGTGATTTTTTCCCCCCTACAGTTTCTCAATATAAATGTGAAAATTCCCAATTGTCTTTTATTTGTTTGTTTCTATATAATGTGAAAATGTGCTATCAAATCTCCTCCAGGAATCATTTTTCCAAGACATTGAGCTTTTGCAGAAGCATGGCATTGTAAGTAAAATATTGTTACTATGAAGTTTTGATATCATCGTGATATTGGCTCTCACCCATACTGATCTTTCTGAAGAACGTGGCCGACATAAAGAAACTGAAGTCTGTCGGGATTTGTACGGTGAAAGGCATCCAGATGACCACACGCCGTGCTCTCTGTAACATAAAGGGACTTTCTGAGGCTAAAGTGGATAAAATTAAAGAAGCCGCTGGAAAGTTGCTGGTAATTTGATGTGTTTGTTGGCATGAATTAAAAATATTTTTTTGCTGTATTTTAAAACTACTCATACTTGATCAGGGAAGTTGTGGATGTAATACATTTTGTGTTCATTCATGCAGACATGTGGATTCCAGACAGCATCTGAATACTGCATAAAGAGAAAGCAAGTGTTCCACGTCACAACTGGCAGTTTGGAGTTTGAGTAAGAAGCTTTTTAGGTCTTACATTTTTGGAGACCTAATTTTATTTGTGGCTATATAGAATTTTTTTGTTGTTAAAATCTACAAGCTGTAACTTGTTGTTATATATATGTTTTCCAATGAAAGTCCTACATTATTTACATGAAAGGAGAATATTTTCTTTAGCAAACTTCTCGGAGGAGGTGTGGAGAGTATGGCCATCACCGAGGCTTTTGGTGGTAGGGTGCTGTTATGATTTGAAACCATAATGATATGTTACGCATTTTCCGTACATCACTTCTGCCAAAATGATATGTTTTTGTCTTTGTGAATTGTTTCCCATGCCTCATTTAGAATTCAGAACTGGAAAGACTCAGCTCTCACATACTCTGTGTGGTAAGAATGAATCTTGTGTAAATGTTAAATGTAAAGTTTGATTCTCATTTTTAGACCATTAACCATTTTGTTTTTCATTTAAACACTCTTTTTTTCTTCAGTTACTGCTCAGCTTCCTGGGGAATATGGGTACACAGGAGGAAAGGTCATCTTCATTGATACCGAAAACACCTTGTATCATTTATGCATTTGCTTGCTGTGTGTGAGTGATTCATTTTACTTAACCCATTTCATATGGAGAATTCATATGGCCATACTGAACTCTTTACCTTAATAAATGTGAACATCAGTCGGCCTGAGAGGCTGAAGGACATCGCTGACAGATTCAATGTGGATCATGAAGCTGTTCTGGACAATGTGCTTTATGCACGTGCATATACCAGTAAGAAGAGCTGCTACTTCCTTGTTTAGTTATTATGTGAGAATTTATCAGGCCAGCCAAAGTGGAGCCACACAATGTGTGTGTTTTTTGTTGTAAATATGTCTCTGTTGTTTTATTTTTAAGGTGAGCATCAGATGGAACTGCTAGACTTTGTTGCAGCCAAGTTTCATGAAGAAGGCGGGGTCTTCAAGCTTTTGGTGAGTATGGTAAGACATAGAAGAATGTGTAAAGCTTCTGACGTAACATTTTAGGTAGAGTTTTTACTATTAAGTGTGAAAGAGCTGAAAATGGATTAATGAAACTGTATTTTTAAAATGTTAGTTGGTACACAAAAATTGCACACCTGGATAAGAGATTTCTGCAAATTCCATTTTACACACAAATTATTGAGAAGTTTCATGAATGATAACTACTGTGCCCATTTGATCAAAAATTAAAAAAAGCATCTCAAGCTGGTCAATAATTAGTTTTACTTTTTGCAAAACCTACTCAGGTTTGTCACAAATGGCAGTTTATAGCATATATGGTAATGAGGATTTGGAATATCGGAGCCGAGTATACACTTGTGTACTAAAGTGTTTATAGACTGAATCCTTGAATAAATAATTGTGGACAATGTGAGAAAAGAGATGATGCTGCATGTACAGTTGAAGGCTAAATTATTAGTCCTGTGAAATACATACAGGCCTCATGGTGGCGCAGTGGGTAGCACAATCGCCTCACAGCAAGGAGGTCGCTGGTTTGAGCCCCGGCTGGGTCAGTTGGCATTTCTGTGTGGAGTTTGCATGTTCTCCCCGTGTAGGCGTGGGTTTCCTCCGGGTTTCCCCCACAAGTCCAAAGACATGCGGTATAGGTGAATTGGGTAGGCTAAATTGTCTGTAGTGTATGTGTGTGAATGGGTGTGTGTGGATGTTTCCCAGTGATGGGTTGCAGCTGGAAGGGCATCTGCTGCGTAAAACATATGCTGGATAAGTTGGCAGTTCATTCCGCTGTGGCGACCCCAGATTTTTTCGATTGCGAACAGAAGAAACCACTATTGTCTAACAATGACCCAATTAACCTAGCTTGCATGGATAACCTAATTAATGTAGTTAAGCCTTTAAATTGCACTTTAAGCTGAATTTTAGCATCTTGCAAAATAACTAGTAAAATATGATGTAATGTCATCATGGTAAGGAGAAAAAAGTTACTGGAAATTAGTTATTAAAACGTATGTTAAAAAAGGTGTGGGAAAAAATATTTCCGTTAAAGAGCACTTGGGAAATATTTGAAATATATACATTTCTAATCATTTTATCCTTTAACTATTCATTCATTCATTTTCATTTCGGCTTAGTCCCTTTATTAATCTGGGGTCGCCACAGCGGAATGAACCACCAACTTATCCAGCATATGTTTTACGCAGCGGATGCCCTTCCAGCTGCAACCCATCTCTGGGAAACATCCATACACACCCATTCACACTCATACACTACGGACAATTTAGCTTACCCAATTCACCTGTACCGCATGTCTTTGGACTTGTGGGGGAAACCGGAGCACCCGGAGGAAACCCACGCCAACACAGGGAGAACATGCAAACTCCACACAGAAACGCCAACTGACCGAGGCTCGAACCAGCGATCAGCGACCTTCTTGCTGTGAGGCGAACGTGCTACCCACTGCGCCACTGTGAGGCCCCTTTAACTATGTATTGTGAGAAAATTATATCAGTATTTGAGCTTAGAAACCAATTAACTGAATCCTCCAAACATAAAATAGGAATCTTAAAATTGCTTTAATGCTGGCACTTCAGTCTTGTGACCGTCAACGTTTAATTTCCCACAGATAATAGACTCAGTAATGGCTCTGTTCCGGGTGGACTTCTCTGGAAGAGGAGAATTGGCTGAGAGACAGCAGAAGCTTGCACAAATGCTCTCTAGACTGCAGAAGATCTCTGAAGGTCTGTAGAAATCATCTTACATGGTATAGATTAATGAGAATAGCACTACTAGTATAACATGATTACAGTCAGTCTTCTCTCCAGTGAAGTAACCTTAAATTCTATTTTTTCTCCTCCACTTTTTCAATAAAATAAAAAAAATATTTTGTGGGACATAGAGTACAATGTTGCCGTGTTTGTCACAAACCAGATGACTGCAGACCCAGGAGCTGGAATGACGTAAGTAGGGGGAACACATTAAGAAAAAAGTGATGTTGAAGAATGTTAAATTAATTTTTATGATCTTAGATTTCAAGCAGATCCCAAAAAGCCCATTGGAGGACACATACTGGCACACGCCTCTACCACACGCATCAGCCTGAGGAAAGGACGTGCTGAACTGAGGATTGCCAAGATATTTGATAGGTAATTTTAGGATTTTCTCTATACATTCTCTATACAAGGTTTATGTAAGCATTTTGAATTACCATTGTGTATGGAATGTGATATATAAATAAACTGGCCTTGCCTTAGTGTATGGTTTTATTATTTAGCATCAGTCAGTGCAATGGAAAAAAATGTCAATTGTGAGATATAAAAAGGCTGAGAAAACAATTGCAATTACATTACATTTAAAAAAAAAATTCTTAACTAATGTTATCAAATAGAACCGAACCTCATTGAAAATTGGAATTTTTATTTCTTAATTAAAAAACAATGCATAAGTGAAACATTTTCACATTGCTAGTTCAATTTATTTGTATATTTAGACTGATATGATTATCATTCACTTTAAATATATGCATTATAAAGAGGTCCTCTGCTTTTCCACAGCCCACACATGCCAGAAAATGAAGCTACTTTTGCTATCACGGCTGGAGGAATAACAGATGCAAAAGACTAAAACTGCACAAAAAGAGTGTTAATTAAATGTCTCCAGTTTGTTCCTGGTGGAATTTGTTCAGGTGAACACTTAAATCTGCCATACCTATTTATTTATTATTTGATCTGTCATCCATCTGTATCTATGCATTGGATTAATACAATGCGCATTTATGTTTCTAAATGGTCTAATTTTAATAGTTTCTTATATATTTAAACAATTCCATTTATATTGTAAATATAATTACATTAAAATGGTTGAATACAAACTATTTCAGACTATTCGTATGTTTCTGTTATTGTATAAAAAAGCACTTGTAATCTCACCACATTAGTCTTAATTTGAAAAGCTGCTGATGTGGTTATCATCACATATGGTCGCTGCTTTCACAGTCCACGTTTCTGCACTGCGCGCATGCAAGATCCAGGATCAGCTAACCAGCTACACGTCCATGGTGTCGCACGAAGACAAGGCGCTCCATGCACCATTTCACACTTTCGAGTTCTCCAATCCCTCACTTTATCTGGAATAGATACTGAAAACACAGCAGATTTGGTTTTGGTCAAAACCGCCGTGCGGGTTATAGCGCAAGCCGCTACAAACGTCAGCTATTCGAGGTGAAGCCACTATGGACTTGAGAGACACAGCCCCTGATTCCTGGGAACAGGAGGACGATGTTGAGGCCACGGCTGATACCGAACTTCAGTCCGCCTTCACCGGGCTCAACGTCAACGCTCCGGAGTTCGTCCCATCCTTTCTGTCCCGGGATCCACTGGAAAACGCCACGTCTGATGGTAAACTGACAGCGTTAAAAAACCGATTGACATCGATAGAGTCTAACCATAAAAGGGCTTTTAGCTGGAATTGTTTATAGCAGGCTAGCAGATAAGATTGCGGCGGTTAGTTAAGACTGCATTTATCATAGTCTTGTTGAAGATGTTAACTGCACATAGACATGTGTTACTACTTTATAATATGTTGATTTAGGGCCCTTTAATTCACATTTATGTTCTGTCACGAACTAACACCCGGCTAGCTTTCCATGGCAATTTTAGCCGCCAACTTCACACCAGAACATTTTTTTTGTTTGTCTCCCGCATTTATTTTCATTTGTAATAGTTAATATATGATAATATGACGTACAAGTAACACTAAATGAGCTGTCACTCAGCTGCTAAAGGTTTACTAGGAATTGTATGCTCATTAAAAGTGTTAAATAAGCAACCATTCTGAGAAATATGAATAGAAATATGTATATTTAAGTGAGATGAATGCAATTATAGGTATTCTAGCTGTTTTATTCTCCAGAGCAGCGGGTCGCCCCCTCATGGGTGTTACGTGTTGATGACGTCACATGACCAGCTGTAGTAAAGTTGGCCTACTAATAAAATGCTGTTACTACTACTGATAACAATGTTGTATTAAGCAAATGCCTTTATTTCCTTATATTATCCTTACTGCGATTTCTGCACTCAATGACACATGTTGTATTGTACAAGACATTGGTCAGGTTTTTAAACCGCCCCTTTGTGAAGGACTACTTTCATTTACTTAAGTTTGGTTTTGATTTCTGGCTGATACAAACACCATCACACAACATTGCTTTAGATGTTTGAAACGTTCTGTCAAGCCAGATTTAGTGTACTGTCTTTTAATATAGTTTCTTTTAGGCTTAGTTATACAAATGACCATATTTGACCTCTGCTTGTCTGACTCAGTTTGTTGACTCAGTGTGATTAATTTAGTGAATACTGTCAAAACTTTACATGGGAATCTATTCAACTTCTTTCACAATAGTAATTTAAACAACATAGTTAAGCTAAAATAATTTTTATTTGTTTTTTAAGTGGCAGATTTAAAACTGACTTTTAAAAATGTTATCCAGCCATAATCTCTGTCTAGGCTGTGAAATAACTGAAATCATTTGGGATAGTGATATGGAGCTGTAAGGCCTGGAACTACTTAGCTGCGTGTTTCCCTGAAAATAGAAATGTGTGAAATGCACACCTTAGAATGTTCATCAGCCAATCAGGATCAAGCATTCAGCCGTCTTATTTAAGTTTGATGTTGTCACAATTTTATCACCCATTTAACATGACATTCACTTGTACTCAGATCAAGTCCTATTAGACTACAAATTTACTCGAATATGAGACGAGTGGGAGTTCATTCATAATGAGTCTGGACTTTATTTCGACCTGGCAGTTGGTATGTTCACACTCGGTTCATTTTAATAAGTATGAATCCATCTAAACCCAGGTGTGGTTTGACTAAAATATGAACTGAACATGGACCAAAGACATCTAAACAACCTAAAACAGGACACGTCACAAGATGCAACCATATACAGGACAGAATGACTCGATTCTGGTCATTGCGATTCAGCACAGGCATCAGAAACAAGCATTTAATGTGTGTGATGGAGGAATTCCACATTTTAGAAACTCTTTTCAAACTGGTATAAACACCACCACCCAACATTGCTTGAGATGTTTGAAACTCTGTCAAGCCAGTTTTAGTTTAGTATCTTTTAGTTTAGTTTCTTGTAGGTTTAGTTTGACCATGAGAAGTAAACTGCAAGTGTGAACACATCACGTCTTTCACAATAGCGTTTTAAACAATACAGGTAAGCTGTCAGTGCGGAAAAATAAATGCATTTTTTAAATGGCAGATTTATAACTGAGTTTTTAAATGTAATATAGTCAGAATCTCTGTCTCTCTCCACAGGCACCGATGTAGTGGCCAGCATGGAGATCTCAGAACCAGTGGGTATGTTCATGTTTTGTTGGATAGCTGTTTTTCTGCCCTGGTTTTGTGTTCTGATATAGTGTTGCACTGTCACTAATGCTGCTTCATCAGCCATGGAGGGCAACTTGGGCTTGTTACATCAGCACACATGTGCTCATATTACAGGCCTTATTTATCTCTTTACGTCCACCTCTAGCCACAGTTACTGACCCAGAGAAGCAGATGACAAAGTAGTGCTTACTCATTTAGCTCAGATTTTATTATCTAGTAATAACTGTAATGACAAATACTGAAAAAAATCCCATTTCTCTCCACTGATTCTGACCTTTTGACTCAAAGGCAATTTTTAACTTCATATCTAAGTATATAAAACAATTGTAATAAAAACTTCTGTTAACTTATGTTGTAATTAAAATACATAAACAGAAATATCTCAGTTTAATGTTCAATCTTACTATTATTATGATAATTATTTGCATCATAATTAGGATTATGCTAATATAGCTATTTTTTTAATAGTTTTAAGACTTACTGGGGCCCTCTAATGTTTGTTCAGGCCCCCTAGTGGCCTGGTAATGAACCATTGACTTAAAGTTGACCCAAAACTGAAAATTCCTTCATTATTTGCTTAGCTTTGTGCTGCTTCACACCCATATGACTGACTTTCTTTCCAAAAAGACATGCAACCCTCAATTAGAGTGAAATAAATGGGTTCAACAGTGCTGTATACATGGTTCATACAATTTACAGTCCATAAACTTTATGAGTTTATTATTAAATTTCAGATGTTACATTTACAATGATTTAAACATGGATTCAAGACCTGCGTATGGATCCTTTACCAGCCTAGACCGTTGTTACTTTTTAAATACAAGCTAAATCATTTAAATTTCTTTAATTATCTCTCAAGATATTGCTAAATGACATTATTAACAGTTTATTTACAGTGTATTTGTTACACATACTGTAAATCATTTTTGTACTATAGTAATAACAGTAAATTGCGCATAATTACATGCAATAACTCTAAACAAACCTTAATCTAAAACCCGTTAGATGTCACATAGTGGCTGTTGTGAAGTTAGCTTACAGATGGAGTTTCCAAACAAGTTTTTATCAATAATTCAATAAGGAACAAAGAGGAGATGACAGGAGAGTAAATAAACAGAAGTAAACCACCACATAAAATGAAAAGCAAAGCAACAAAGTCAAGGCTAAAACTAAAAAGGCTATAGAAGCATGCTAATTTTACTGTTTATTAAACAAAGTATGCTTCAAATTATTGTTTATGTATACATTCATTCTTTCATTCATTCATTTTCATCCGCTTTTCCGGGGCCGGGTCGCGGGGGCAGCAGTCTATGTATATGTATAAAGTATATGTACTATGTATGTGTATACAGCAGCTGTTTATAAGTAAATGTAAACAAAGTCAACAACAAGACAAGGTGATGTCGTCGAAAAAAGCAATAAAGCACAGCTCCTTCACCCTCCTTCATCTTTAAGGTTTATTACAGTATCTCGGGTATCGAATTGATCTGATGTCACTAGTAAATATGACTTTTGAGGTCATTCGTGTCTATTTTTCCACTAAGAAACTTGTATTTACAACTATTGGACATGAAGGCAGCACGGGAAATCAAGGAAGTAGAGAATTAAACAGGAATGGAACAGAATGTCAAAATAAGAACAAACGTGTACATTTATTCATTTTCAGATGCTTTAATCCAAAGCAGCTTACAAATGAGGATAAAAGAAGCTCTTCAAATCACCAGAGAGCAGCAATATATAGATGCCATGACAAGTCTAAATTATATTTAGTTTTTATTTTTTTTAAACAAACAAGCAGGACAAGCAGATAGATAAGGGGAAAAATATATGGAGTGCTATTGTTCGACAATTAAGTGATTAAGTATTGACAAAACAGATTTGTCGTCTTAAAATGTTGATGTTTCTTACAAATGGCCAGAGACTCAGCTGTTTGTATAGAGTTCCACCAGAATGGAACATTAAAGGTGAAAGTGCTTGCAATTGATATTGTGCCCCTTGGGGATGGTACCACACAATGACATTTGGTAGCAGAACAAAAAAAACAGCACAACACAGAACACAACTTACAATTGTCACAGTCACTGTTGCCTAGGTCTGGCCTGTCTTGAGTTTTGCTTTGTCATTATTGTTTCCTGTGCTCTTCCCCTGTGCTTTGTGCCACACCTTCATCTGTTCCTTTGGTTACCCCCTGTTATATACCCCTTCATTGTCTCCTCTCCCTTGTTACCTTGCCAGATTGTTAGTCCCAGTGTATATAAGCTTTATATATCTTTGTTGTCTTGATTTATTAAAAAATGTTTTACTGCACAAGGATTTGACTCCTGCCTTTACTTAAAGGGGACCTATTGTGTGCACAGTTGTGTGGTAATGTGTGTGAATTTAGCCAGCCTCTAATAATAAAAATGAATTAATTCTATGTTTTATAATCACACTTCATAAGAACAGTTTGCAGAAACACATTGATTGACATTCTCCCTTGTACATGTCATCAGAGGGGAAAAGCCCCACCCATTAGTGACGATCTCTCCCTCGGTAGCATAAACAGCCCTAAGTGAGAAGCAGTTGTCCGCCATTAGAGTTGTGAATGCTATGGCGGCACATAGGCATTTATAGCTCCGCCCTCTTTTGAAAAGAGCACAATCTTGTCAGTGTTCGTGCGTGTCGTCATTTGTTTTCATCATGTGCTTTCTCTGTTCTCTTCCCGCCACCGTCAATGTCAATCTGTTCCACCTGTGTTCATCCCTTGTGTGTGATTAGTCTAATCATCCCCCATCTATTTATACCCTTTCGTCTGTGTCCATTGTGGTCCGGTATTCTGCTTCGTGTGGTTCTGTTCCTGTGTCGTCCTGTCTTCCCGCATCCAGTATCTGTTCCCCGTAAGTGTTCAATAAACCCGTTTTGTAATGTTTCTCATTCTTCGTCTCGTTCTGTCACCATCCGCCAACCAGGCGTGACAAATCTCATATGAATTTAAAGCGACAGTCAGCAAAATGGGACAATTTGGATTAAAGCCTGACAGGGGCAGTTTCAAAGAGTTATAAAACATTATTTGTGGGGTATTTTGAGCTGAAACTTCACATATACACTTAGAATATGATTTTACATATTCTAAAAAAGGGCAAACATAACACGTTTTACATCTCAACATAACAACAATAGAAAATACATGTTGATAATTAATATTTGTTAGAGCGAAAATCAAAAATTTCACTGTACCATTGTTCCAAACAACACCTTCATTCATTCATTTTCTTTTTGGCTTAGTCCCTTTATTAATCTGGGGGCGCCACAGCGGAATAAACCATATGTTTTACGCAGCGGATACCCTTCCAGCCACAACCCATCACTGGGAAACATCCATACACACTCATTCACACACACACACTCATACACTACAGCCAATTTAGCTTACCCAATTCACCTATACCACGTTTTTGGACTTGGGGGGGGAAACCGGAGCACCCGGAGGAAGGTGAATTTTCTTTTTAAGTACTAAATCATTTTTTTGTTGACTCATATACTTACATTACACACAGAGGAAGGTGTTGAGCCGAAACGTTTGTTTTTATATTTCCAAAGAATACGAAATAAAAAAAGATATAACGCAATTACTCAACGGATGAAGATCATGACCTTATGCTGTTAAAAAGATTTATGCACCAAAGTCAAATAAGGCAGGAGCTCAGTGCATACTTCACTACTGGACTTACATATTTTAAACATTTTTAAACATATTTGAAAAGTGGCTGTATTTTATTAAGCCTTAAATGTTAAATTTTATTAAGCCTTAAATGTTAAATCCGCTAAATGTTGATTTGACTGTCCACTCAGCTGCGGTGGAGAATGGAGAAACAGATGCCAGCGCGGTGGAGACGTGGGAGCAGAAAGGAGAGCCGGATGAAGAGGAACCAGGAGGTGGATCACCGGCAGACACTGGATGCTGTGGAGATGAAGCGCAGGATGAAATGATGGAGGAGGACGAGGAGATGCCCACCCCCAAACTGCCTCCTCCTCTACCGGACGCCCCCAAGAAGGAACACGTGAATGTTGTGTTCATTGGACATGTGGGTATGTTAAACGTGCTTAGAGTGTTGGAATATCCGGATAAATTTCTTTGTTATATTGATGTGTTATTGATTGAATACTTGACTATTCTAAGTTTCCCTGGATCTACGATGTGTGGTTATGTGTTTGTTTTATTCAGTAAAAAACTCATGACATTTATTCCAAATCACAAGTGTTATAATTTATATAAAAATACACAAAAAGACAATACCAATATTTTAAGTTCAGAAATATACAAATAGCATAAATAGTAACAAAAATATAATTTTAGTTATTCTTAATTGTCATTTTCTAAAAAAACAACAATATTTTTAGTTGAAATTAGGAAGAAATTAACATTTTACTACAATCCATACCATACCAATAATAAATTCAATCAATTCAGAGATTCTTGTGTGGCCTAATTTATTATTATTTTTGTACAGATGCAGGCAAGTCTACAATTGGTGGGCAGATTATGTGAGTACAACATGCTTCCTCTATTGACTTACGTGACCTTTTGTTAAAGATTATGATGTATAATGTGACAATGTATATTTGTTTTCCATTAAGGTACCTAACCGGTATGGTTGAAAAACGCACGCTGGAGAAATATGAACGGGAGGCAAAAGAGAAGAACAGAGAGACTTGGTAAACAAAATGTGTTATGTATACTTTTCTTTTCATGCCTTTTCTTAACGTACACTACAAGATTGGGATTGTTAATTGTTAAAGGAACACTACCCTTTTTATTTTTTTTAAATAGGCTCATTTTACAAGTCCCCTATAGTTGAGTTTTAGCATCTTTGAATCCATTCAGCCAATCTTTGGGTCTGGTGAAGAGCACTTTTAACTTAGCTTAGCATAAATAATTGAATTGGATTAGACCATTAGCATTTCGCTCGAAAAATTTAAAAGAAGTTTTGATAACTTTAGAACTTTGTAGCTGTACCATCTGTACCATGGCTGCAGCAGGTGCAATGATGTTCCACAGCACTTTTATTTAGTTAGCTGGGACTATTTTCAATCGCTCCGTAAAATAAGTGTGTGTGAGATGCTGATGGCCTAATACAATTCAATAATTTATGCTAAGCTAAAAAAAGCTGTGCTCCTGCCAGACCCGAAGTTCTGCTGAATGGATCAAAAAATGGTCAAACTGAACTGTTTAGTTTAAAAAAGACTTGTAAAAAAAGCCTATTTCCAAACCAAGTGGTGTGTAGCAAAAATATTTTGAAGTATTATTACAATTTACAGTAACTGTTTTCTATTTTAATATGTTTTAATATGTATTTTATTCCTGTGTTTCAAAGCTGAATTTTCAGCATATTAATTTCGGTCTTCAGTGTCACATTATTGTTAAGAATAGATGCTAATATGCTGAAATTGTTCTCAGGAAACATTTATTATTCATAATGTTGAAAACAGTTGCACTTTTTAAAATGTTTTTCAGGATTTCTTACTAAGGCTGTACAGAAGGCTTTATTAGTATTTTTGACATTTTACCGACCTAGAGTTTGGTTAAAAAAGTTTGTCAAAGCTAAGACAACCTCAAGACATTTTCGATATCTGTATGAGCTTTTGAAATATTCATGCCTTTTTAAGTGAAATGTTTTCATGATGCAGTGTGAGATGAAATGTCACCTTATCCATCTGTCTGCCCCTGCAGGTATCTTTCCTGGGCTTTAGACACAAACCAAGAGGAAAGAGACAAGGGCAAAACAGTTGAAGTTGGAAGAGCGTACTTTGAAACGGAGAAAAAGCACTTTACTATTCTTGACGCCCCGGGCCATAAAAGCTTTGTCCCCAACATGATTGGAGGAGCGTCCCAAGCTGACTTGGCAGTGCTGGTGAGATCCTCTTCAAATGCCTCTTTTATACGCCCCACAGCAGGACAAATTCTTGCTTATAACTCTGTAGCTAAGCTGTGCAGGTCTGCAAGCCAAAGTCGTAAGCAATGCTTGATTGGATTGAAAATACCAAATCTGAAAATGAGGATATGTGATCATTCTTTTGAGTGATCATTCATTTTTATACTTTGTGACATAGAAATTAATAGTATATAAATTGATTTAAATTGAATCTAATATAATTTAATTTGATAAGAAATGAATGTTGTGATAATTATTTTTAGTAAATGTTTTTTTCTTTTTAAAACTAATTAAAATAAATCTATTTACAACATAATATTGTACACTACAACAAAAGTGTCAATGCAATATACAATTTAACAGAGAAGTAATACAAATTAATTAAAGTGTTGTTCTTTTCAAACTTCTGTTCATCAAAAATGATAAAAACAAAATAAATTTTCAAATAAAAAAATGTAAATAAAATATAATAATAAAGTACCACAAGATGTTTCCATATAAATATGAAGCAGAAACTGATTTCAGCATCAATAATAATTAGAAAAGTTTCTTTATCAGTGATTTATATCATAATATTTATATTATAATGCTTTATTTTAATATTTTGAACTATTATTGTAAATTGTAATAATATTATTTTTCAATATTGTTGCCTTTTTTTAATTGTAAATGTACAATAAAATTGAAATTATAGATGAATTATTTCACCCACTGCAAATTTCTTAACAGGAGTGTATAGCTATATATTAAAATAAATATCTAAAAAGATCTTTGATTTATTTTTGCCTAGATTTATTGACGAGTATATAAGAAAACTGTCCTTTTCTCCAGGTCATCTCTGCCAGAAAGGGTGAGTTTGAGACGGGTTTTGAAAAGGGAGGTCAGACGAGGGAACATGCTATGCTGGCCAAAACAGCTGGAGTCAAACATCTGATAGTCCTCATCAACAAAATGGACGACCCCACTGTGAACTGGAGCTTGGATAGGTGAATTATATACTTCTTCACTTTTATTATTGTATCCTGTTCTTCTCTGACAAATCAATACATAATCTTCACACAGATATGAGGAATGTAAAGAGAAGTTAGTGCCATTTTTGAAGAAAGTGGGATTTAATCCAAAGAAAGACATTCACTTTATGCCCTGCTCCGGACTTACGGGAGCAAACCTGAAAGAATCTTCTGACTTGTGCCCCTGGTACACGTAAGTAATAACATAACATCTTTTTTAAGGCTTACATGAATGGAGATCAGTGGAGATCAAAATTAGAGAACAACCTACAATTGCCATACTGATATGAAGCTATCCTAACAGGAATAAAAGAGCAGTTTTAAAAATATATCCATGAGTTACATATATTCTGAAGACTTAAGGGAAGACTTTCACATTCTTCCTAGTTATTAGTATAAAGCCCCATTCACACAACGAGCAACAACCAATGACAAAGCAACATTCATTTCAAAGAAGAGCTAGCAACTTCCGCCGATCTTCAGCTACACGAACTACAGCGACCATTGGCGATCTTCAACTTTATGCAAATGAAGACTTTCACAAGCGACAGCCAATAGGAGCATCAGTAGAGCTCACATGATCCTCTCTCAGCTCCTGCACCAATGGGAGGACACATTCTGTTCATATTTAGCACCCGAATTCTACATCTAGCACCTAGATCAATATCCAGAAACAACTTAAGATACTTTTTGAAATGAAATGAATTGTCCCTTGTTGCTTTGTCGCTGTGTGTCGCCTGGGTGGCGATTGAAGTCGCTAATCAGTGTTTGCACCTTGAGGTTGATTGGGTAACATTTATGAAGTGACTTTTTAATAAAAATGTAATATTTCACATCCAGGGGAAAGGTTTAGTTGAGGATTTTTGTGGTAAAGTAGGTAAAAATGACTTCATATCTCCCAAAACACACCATTAATGTATAGTTGAGAAGTAAACAAAAACACATATATAATTTGTATGAGTAAAATGTATA
>CAIGQW010054063.1:8618791-8640230 GCA_903798125.1 Danio choprae | reverse complement strand
TATATATATATATATATATATACATACATACACACAATACTACTATACTATATATTATTCAGTAAAAAAAAGGTTGAAAACTAGTGAATTACTGAAGCCAGAAGAAGCTCTAATACCGTTTCAAAATAAAAGTCTCTATGACGCTATCATGAAATGCGCATGCTCTTTTTGCTCTTTCGCCACACGTGCAGCATGGAGTCCCCACGAGATGAGTTGAATGTCGATCAGTCTCAGGTAAATGATCAGTATTTAAGAATTTCACCAGCATATTTGTTATATTTTAATAACGTTAACGGTATTAATATCTGTATATTTGCGGTTTGATCGCTACCTTTTAAGAACTCGTGTTAAAGCTGTAAATTGGCTAACTTTTACTAGCGAAGCAACTGAATTCGAAGTCTCGAATGTTAGTTTAACGTTGGTTATCACAAAAATCATAGGTATTATGTTGCCCTTGATAAATTAGTTTATGTATATGTGCAAGTTACATTGTTTATGGTTACTGTAGCGTTATATAAAAATATCCGTTTTGCCGTTTGATAGTAGGTCTACAACTGATTAAAAAATTCAGTTAATTTAGTTAATAATGTGTATCACAGGTGAAAAAAGCAGCACAGGCATTACAGGCATTCATAAAAAACAGCACATCATCCCAGAAACTTTTCCAGAATGACGGTCAGCCCATCTCTCTACTTTTTACCTTATGGAAGATTTCTAAAAAGGAGCAAACCATTCGCATGTGAGTATTTCAGTGGCAAGTCAATCCAGAGTTTCTGTTTCTGGTTTTACAAATTGTGTTTTACCCCACAGTCCTTTGCCGCATGGACTGAGGACAGAATCTGGAGATGTGTGTCTTTTCACCAGAGATGAACCCAACATGTCTGCAGAACAAACGGAGAGATTCTACAAGAAGTTACTCACCGAGAGAGGGGTCAAAAATGTCACAGAGGTATTTCATCGTACTTTACAACATTTATCTGCACTTCTGCAAACCCTGTCCTTCAGTGTCAGTGCTGGGCACGGGTTTAAAAGTGCTAAAGTACCTCAGGGTGTATCCAGACAAGTCTCTTTTTCTGTTGGAGCTCGTCTCTACAAACTTTGAAACAAGCTAAACTTTCCAAGCATGTACATTTTATGACATCATTATTGAAACTTGATGTTATCTTTAACTTCATTGTATTTACATTGGGTTTTCTGTTGTAAGGTGATTCCCTTCAAGGCATTGAAGACTGAGTATAAGCCATTTGAAGCAAAGAGAAAACTGCTTGGCAACTTTGATTTGTTCCTGTCAGACGCACGCATTCGATTCAGATTACCTTCCCAAGTTGGGAAGCATTTCTATGAAAGGAAGAAGTAAGTTTTTTTTTTGTGTGTAAGAATACGTCCAAGCATCTAACTGCAATTTTCTAATGACATAAATGTCAATTTATCCCTTACAATTGCTTTAAATGCTTAGTTTTATGATTAGGCTGTAGCATTTTAATTGTGGCCAAGCAAAACTACAATGCAGTAGAATAGGTGATGCGATGTACAAATACATGTTCTTACATCTTGGATACTCTGGTTTTAAGTATTGTTTTTATTTGGCCTACAGAAGTTATTCTTATGTCAGCTTTCTAAATGTCTGAAATGATTTCACTTTCAAAAGAACAACAACAATTTATAATTTTTTTGAATATCCTAAAAAATGCTCTTTACTTGCTTGAACTTATGAGCTATCAGTCAGATTGTGAGCAACAGTTTTTGCTTTGTCATGTTCATAATTTAGAATAAAGAAAAAGACTCAGAAAAAAATTAAACAGAAAAAATATAGAAAGGTGTATAGGATAAAAGGATAACAGTAGGATTTGTAGAGTTCTGTATTAAAGAGATCATGAACTATATACACATACACACACATACATTGTGATGCGAATGGAGACTTTGAAATAAATGCCCACTGCACTATGAAAATGACAGCTGCTGCAATGACATACTCTGAAAACAACACGAGTCAAAGTTTAAAACAAAAATATTCAATACATCTGAAAAGTTAAGTAACATGCAAAGCAAAATTGACACACAGTAAAAATATTATTACTCCGACTCTGTGAAGTGACATTTATTGTTACGGCACTGATCTTTTCATGAACTTTTAATTTCTTTTTAAATGTCTGTCTAAATCATGCAATTTGGAAAAATGTTTTGTTGTGTTACTGTTACAACCATATGCAAGCGTACAAGAAAAATCCCTTACAGTAAACCATTCTACCTTTCTAGTGAAGTAGTTGTATGCGGTGGTCTTTTATTGCACCGTTACATAATGAAACTAGTATCTGTAACGAGTCTTTTTTTTTTTTTTTTGACAAGAAATTAGTTTTGTGCTTTATGTATTCTAATATGCACATAATCTATAATAAGTCTCTTATAATAAGGTCTCTTCCACTTGTGATCAGATCGCTGAAAACACATGTTGATACCAGGTGAAAACAAAGAGTGACATTGTTTGAAATGGTTTCTCTTTCTCAGGGCTCCTTTGTCAGTGGATCTAGAGAGTAAACATCTGGCCAGAGACATGGAGCGCCTCATTCAGGGCACAACCCTCACCGTCTCAACTAAAGGCCCTTGCTGGTATGGTCTTTGCTTATTTTCTGTGTTATAGTAGGCAGAAGCACTACAGCAAACCATTTCCTGCTTCTTCACAGCTGGATATGGGTTAAAACTGTGCTATAGTAACTCAGTGTATCCAGATGGGTCTCCTCTCCTGTTGGAACTTGTCTCTACAAACTATGATACATGAGAATTGTCATTTTTTTTTAAATTTTGTTTTAAATGTTTTTATTTCTGTTGATTTGATTAGTTTTTTGCTGTTTGTTTTTCTAACATTTGCAGCATGGCACGTGTGGCACATTCAGAAATGACAGCAGATGAGATCGTTGAGAATGTAATCACAGCCGTTTCCACAATTTCAACAAAGTTGGCATCGGTGAGCAAAGCATGTTTTAAGATATTCATCATCCGATATAGCAAGCTTCTTTATCTTTTTAATTAAATCTTTTTTTTAATATAAAGTCACAATGAAACGGAAGTTAAGATCGTCCTTTTTCCCCCCACATCGTGATGGATTAAGTCTTAAAATGAGAAAAAAAAGATAATTCTGTCCTTTGGGAACTGATTAGATCATTTAAAGATGACAAATGGACAAAAGCAGGGCAGAAACAACACCTGCACTGATAGCCCCTCCCAAAAGGCGTTTCATGTGACCAGAAGGGAAGAAAAGTCATTTCGAGGGGGAAGGGAAGGTTATTATGGTATATGATAAAAGATTATAAGGGCAAATACATTTTTACAAAACAATGAAGTGCAAAGATACATTTATAACAAGCATGTGCTTATAAAAATAAGTTAATTTTGATTCATTTCATTCTGACTTTAAACAATATGCGAGCTGACGTTATGACAGTCACTTTGAAAACAAACAAATAAAAGCACATTAGGCTTAAAAGCAGTCACTGCAGCATAAAGCCTATTTAAATATAGTTAGGATATTTCTATAATCAAAGCACAAATTCCCTTTGGGTTTGTTTTTTTTTCGTTGCTTTTGCATAAGATGATTTAGTGAAATTTTATTCAACAGTAAAACTCAATTGAAAATGTGATTTATTGATTTATGTACAACAACTTAACAAACATTAGGTTAATTGTTTTTAAGACACAGTATTATCTTTTTCCTCGCCAATGTAAATAGGTCGACAAAGCCTGAGCAGGACATTTGTGAGTTTCAGTACAACACTGAATTGTTTTGTTTCTGATTGAAACCGTTTTTGAACTAATCATCAGTCGATGAATCAATCCATTTATAAATACAGTCACTTTGGTCATATCTGAATTTACTCCACATATTTAGTTTTTTTGGTTCAAGGGACAGATCATCCAAAAATGAAAAATGACCTCACTATTTACTCACCCTAATGTGGTTTTAAACCTTTGGGTTGATTTATTTATTTATTTTTCTGTTGAACATACGAGAAGATATTTTGAAAAATGCTGGTTGATGCTACCCATTGACTTTATATAATAATTGCATCAATAAATGTTTTTTGTACATATTTTATGACTGTCGGTATGTATTTGCATTTCTTATTTTTATATTGGTGTCTTCATGTGGCTTAAGCTTTGACCTTTTAATCGACCTCTAATCTGTTCCTTCTCAGACAGGAAAAAACATAAAAATCATCCATTTGAAGAGTCAGACGTCAGTTGCTCTACCCATCTACACCTCTGATCTAAGTCATCTTACATTGGTGGAGGAGGCCCAGAAGAAAGCCCGTTTAACAAAGGTGAAGTTGCTAAAGAAAGGAGAGATTTAAATTTTTTTGTTTTAGTCAAATTAAGTGATTTAGTTTTGGCCTTTTAATTATTTAGGGAGCGCAAAAGAGGAAGAGAAAAACTGAGAATACAGAAGTGCCCAAACCAGTAACTAAAAAGACGGAGGAAGAGAAAGACAGTGAAGAGGAAATACCACAGCTGGTGCCAATCGAGACGCCAAAGAAAAAGCCAAAACGGGAGGTCAGTGTCTGCACAGCTTAGAAGGGAGAATGCTTATGAACACAGTTTTGACACTGCATTGTTGTGTTTGGATGTGTTCACACTTGGCAGCTTTGGTTTGATTAAAGCAAACTTGGTTACAATTCCTTTTGCATACCACATCACTTACTCCAGTTTACTCGCGGGATGTTTTGCACCACACGCAAATTTTCCACTTGATTTAAACTTTCGAGGTTGATGCGAGATTTGAGGCGAATTCTGTCATGAAAACCGCAGTGCTGCTGGCAACGCTACAATGCCACTGCTCTGGGGCATGTCAGATTCACAGCTGAGCATACCTGTTTTAACCAAACTAAAAATGTGTGAAGGAATACATTCTCATAATAGCCTTCACGTAAGTGATTTTAGCACAGTAATCCAGTTCCCAAACATACATCAACATCTTGCATTGGCTATTTTCACAGCGATTAACTGCCGTCCAGCATTTTGCATAGTCGAGAAACGCCCAAACTTTTTTAGGCTGCTCTTAACACTTTTTCTGTGCAACTTTTAATCCCATAATGCACTGCGTGGGCGTTTATGCACAATTTTCATATCAATGAAGTGAAAACGCTCTCTCTATGCTGTTCTCCCAATGTGCCAGTGGAAACACAACGTTAAAGGGATAGTACACCAGGAAAAAAAGAAAAGTTCCTCACCATTTACTCAAATGAAAGTTCCAATCAAATTGTTCTAAACTATTTTAGTGTTTCGTTCTACTGCTAAAAGCAAATCAAGATATTCTGAAGAATGTTGGGAACTGGCAGCAGTTGACATTCATTGTAGGAACGAAGAATACTAAGTCAATGGCTGGTTCTTCTTCATTTTTCAAAATCTTCCTTTTGGGTTTAACAGAATAAAGAAACTCAAACAGGTTTGAAACAAGTGGAGAATGAGAAAATACTGATAAAATTTTCATGTTTGGGTTAACCATCTCGTTTTGTTTTTGTTTTTGTTATACAGGGCCTGACTAAAAAAGGACTGAAAAAAGTAGCCAAGCCTGCTGCTGGCAATAGCGTGAAGAAAACTGTAAAAGACAAAAAACTTGCCAAGAAAACACCAAAACGCACAGAACGTGATCTGAAAAAAAAGAAGCTAAAAACGAATAAAACCTAAAATGCAATTATCATGCTGCTTTAACTATTTACATAGACGTATTATTGAACAATATTTTGTATCTCACAATTGTCATAAGGTTCTTATAAACCTTTTGTTCTGGAGGAATCAACAGTGAATTAATTAAAATAATTCAAAATCTGATGGTTTTTGTGAATTTAATGTCAGTCTGTGTTCAGGTTTGTCAGTGTTCATGATGTACAGTGTTTACAGTAGGTCTGCGCTATAGACATATTATATTACATGTATTTGTTGAGCTAGAGAGTGTGTTGGACCAGCTGCTCTTCTGTTTGTGCTGCTGATCCTGCTCACCGTGGTGTGTTGCGTGACTTTGACTTGTTCTTCCATTTGGGTCTGTATTAGCGATCTAATCAAAGTCCTGAGTTTTTTTTCAAGATCGTTTAAAAGATCTTCGGTTTTGCATGAGATGTTTATAATCGTCTTTTGAGAGAAGCTTACTACTTGGCTGTTTTTATGTTTTCTGTGATGTACATTTTGGATTGATCACAACAGAAGAATGCAGATGGTCTCAGAAACCAAAGGCAAGTAGAGAACTGAATTTTAATGCTTTAAATGAGTCTCTAGCACAATCTTTAGATCATTTAAATGAATAGGTCATACATAAATTCACTCAATGTTTACTGTTTATTCAAAATACTTACTTAAAATAAGTTGAAAAAACACAATTCTTGTTTGTTTGTTTTTGGACAACTTAATTGTGTGGAACCTAGAATTTTTACAGTGTTTCAAGTGTTTTGAAAACAATGTTTCTATTCTGTGGTCATGTATTTATTTATTATTTTTTTTATGGGAACAAAATGGTTATTATAGGAGTTAGTCCATCAAATGTATTGTGATTTGATATTTTATCACACATTTGGAATGACCATTTTTGTATCAAGTTTTGAACTAAACATGAGTCTCAGTGTATCACATTTACAATCTTTTTGTTATCTTTTTTATTTCAATCGCTACTTCATACCAAAAGGGCTGTATTTTTGGGCAGGTCCAAAAAATGTGAACATGATTAGCCACTGAGGTTTCACGTTGTCACCAAGAGCTTAGACTTTCTACACCCATATGTAGTGCTGACAGTTTAGAGGTAATAAAATAACTTGTCACACTTTTATCTTTTCAAGCTCACGAGTTTGGTTTTTGCATTTGTGACGCATCTCTCTCCAATTTTCCTCTGATTGTAGGTGGTCTGACTCTCATTTTATTTAAGTAATTTGATGAATGGATCCTACAGTTTTGTATGCATTCATATAATTTAGAGGCTAGTTTTTTTGTTTGCGTTAGTAAATCTTGTAATCAAATTATAATCATCCACTACTTTTAAATTTCTTTATTGAAATAATTGGTAACACTAAAGTACATGAATAATTATTTTGATAATAATGAAATAAACGTTCCTATATTATGAACTACAATCAAGGCATGCGCCAATCAAGAAATTACTATAAGTTTCGTTTGACCAACGACTGCCTTAATTACTTGTTAATTCATGTTTATTAATGTATTAATGAACACTAAGCTAAATGTAACTCACTCTGAGAATATTCATTTTAAAATGCAATTTGACCAACATGAACTCATGACCTGTTAATGTATCACTATGTCATGCCTTTACTTGTAGGGGCACATTATTATTATTGTTAACTAATACTTTACTGTTTCAACATAACGGTAATGCACATCCGTCAAGTGGGTGTTTACATTGAAAAGTGTTCTGTCTACATAGCAATGAAATTTAAACCAAACAACTTGCAAGTGTTTGTTAAAACCCTTCTTGTCAAGGCCAAATGTAGGGTCTGATAATTCATAATGTCCATTAAAGGTGACTGAACAGCATGATGATTCCTCTCCAAACCTACTGTTTAAGTCTAGTTTTCAAATCTAGGTTGAATACTGTCAAACACAATACCCTGCTGTGTTAATACGTGGTAATACCCCATAAGTTCAGTGAAAAATCATAGAAAATATTTTAAATGTCCGTTTCATGTCCATCCAAAAGAAATGGATGTTGGCCAAGAATTGACCAATATTTGTCTTCCTTTGTTTCCTCATTTCAGTTGTGGAATGACATTAAGGTGAGCAAATGACAATTTTCATTTTTGATTGAACCGTTCCTTTCAGAAAGACTTATTTAACCTCTTAAAAAGGTTTTTCTTTTTTGTGTGAGTCTTTATCTGTTAGCATTCTTTCCGTGATGACTTCCGTGGCTCAGTGTGAAATGAATGAAGACATTACTCTACAGACGGTTTCAACTCCGGTTCGGGACCCTTTACCCAGAGACCCCAGTTGCTGGATTTACTACAACAAACCCATCTTCATCTTGATCGTCAGTGGACTAGCATTAACAGCTGGTTTGTTTATCATCCTCAGCTCTAGGGGGTTTTTGAATGGTAAGTCTAGAGACACAATGCCTGTGAATGATGAGATGGGCCCTTTGTGTGTGTCAGTCGGGATGATGTTTGCTGTCCTTGGTGTGGTCTGGACCATGATCATAAAACAAAATGTGAGACATAAAAGGCAAATAATCTAGAACAGTGGAACTTTTTTGACACGTGGGCAAAGGCAATATTTGAAGCCCTCAAATATTTCTGATATTTACCTGGCTGAAAACCACTGCTCAAGAGTAAGCTTTATATTCGACGTCACATTGACCACCAGATGAATTTCGTAAATTTTGATAGTGTTTAAAAGTTTTGCTGGTCATTTAAAGTAGTGGACAAAAGGTGATGTCGTTTGCACAATTATTGTTTTAAATATTGGATCAATAATTTGGGAAGACACCTCTAAACTTGGTTAAGATATTAACTAAAGGCATAGGACAGCCTATTTTACTGTACAAAAAATAAGCATAGAATAACAAAAAGCTTGCAGGAAATAAAATGTGACAAAGATTCTTTCGTTCTTAATTGGCACAATGTGCTTGTATTAGAGTTTTTAAAAACAAACTTTTTCGAATTTTTCCTTGACTGTTGGTCCAATTCTCACAAAAGTCAATCAAGATAATCTTATGAACATGTTGACAAAGTTATAGAATTTAGGTTACATTAAAGTAAAAAAAAAAGTGCAAAGGAATTTGAAGGCTTTTGGTCTGTTCCAAACATGATATAGTCCAGTGGTTCTCAATCTCGGTCCTTGAGGTCCGGTGTCCTGTAGATTTTAGCTCCAACCCCAGTCAGACACACCTGGGCTAGCTAATCAAGCTCTTACTAGGCTTTCAAGAAACATCCTTGCAGGTGTGTTGAGGCATGTTGGAGCTAAAATCTGCAGGACACCAGACCTCCAGGACCTAGTTTGAGAACACCTGACATATTGCCTTCCGAAGTGCACTTTGGTGTTAAAACAATCATGGCTGCCGCATAGAAGTATCGTTCCAAACTGAAGTGCTCTAGACTGGCCACTTTGAAGGGGCCTTTGGAATAAAGGATTTTGAGGGGTACAACTGATGGACACTGGATGGATCAAGGCTCCATGATTCTGAAGTTGATTGGCGTTGCAGAGAGATACACTGCGTTTGGAAGGGCTCATCTTTATGCCCTTATACATTTAAAGAGTTTACCCTCCAGAGAGACTGCTTCATAGGGATTAGGGCAGGGGTCCTGGATATTTTAGTTCCAACCCAAATTAAACACACCTGAGCCAGCTAATCAAGCTCTTTCTAGGTATACTAGAAACTTCCAGGGATGTGTGTTGAAAGAAGTTGGAGCTAAACTATGCAGGACACTGGCCCTCCAGGATGGAGTTTGGACACCCCTGGATTAGGGTTTTGAATGCAACGCTGTGCATCTCTCTGCAATGCTTCAGTATATTCAGACTTGGTGTGTGTTATCAAACATGACCTTAGGCTGTTTGCACAGTGTCATTGCAGTGCCACCCATAGGTCAGGAGAAACCTATATTTACTTGTCACTTCTAAATGGTTCGACCTCAATCACAAAACTGCTCTTTAGATTCAGAGCTGCTTAACAAGTTGATATCAAATTTTCCCTTTAAGGCCATTTAGAATATTATTCAATTCTCTTGTAGGAATGCATTGGTGTATTGTTGCAAAACTTATGACTTTGGTATCATGCCCTGAAAACTGAATGTGCTTGAAATGTTTTGAGCCAGCTCTTGTTCAAAAATATAATGAAATTTTAGAAAATACTGCTAATTAGTTTTGCCTATTGAGACTGTTGCTGTTGGATTCCTTGGATCATTATGAGAATCATTATGAGAACACTTTTGCCATAATCTGTCAAACCTCCAAAACTAATTGTTCAAATTTATCCAAATGCCTGCAAAAATTGACTGTCATTCTCACATTGACCACACTTCAAATGTTTTTGCCTTTTAACTGAAATCCTATTCAAAGGTCATCAATTTCTCATTCTTACAGACGTTTTTATCTTAATATACTTGATTTAATTAGCAGTCATTCTCCTGCACATTCCTCAATAAGCATGTTTCCTTGTGCTTTCAAAAATGTATGGCAAAGTGGTGGCACGTAGAAAAAAAGCACAACTTTGCAGTAAATAAACCTGAAGAGATACATTTCTCAATGCCAGACTTCACTTTTGGCCACTGCTGTATGATTGTTATCGTTTTGACTCTTGTTGTGTGTTTAAATGGCCAATTATCTTCAAGTTGTGATCCTGATAAAGTATTCTGATAAATGCATTACTTTACAGCTGAACCTCAAGGTTTATTCACTTCAGTGTACTTTGAACATCACCTGTACAAGTGCGTGTCATGTTTCACGCAGTGTGTACTTTCAGAACTGTACTCTTCTCATGATGCATCTGAACAGACGGGCTGCAGTGTAGTCCAATACTTCAATTCAAAAATAGGACAATAATATAACATTTCGGATATGGAGAAAAAGTATCCGGGAGTTGGACGCTGTAAATGTGCATTCTGGTTTGCTGTTTTTCATGACATTTTGGGACTGTTTATCCTCCTGGCTGGGGTGTTTTGGGACATCTTTTTCCATGACTTTTTAATTTACGCCGGAGCGGTGATCATTTTCCTGAGCTTGATCTGGTGGGTGTTTTGGTACACGGGGAACATTGAAGTGCCTCCCGAAGAGCTGGAGGACGACATTGCTCAGTACAAGCGCAATGCCAAAGGAATTTCGGGCGTCATGCGTAAAGTCTCCAGCAGCCTTTCCAATGGATTGAGGAATTCCTTCAGGAGAAATGGACGAATCAACACTCGAGCTGAAGGCTCAAACCGCACGACCAGAGCAGATCTACCCGTCACCATTGCCATGAGCTCTTATCTCAGTTCACAACAACCTGAAACCACCAACCAGCTCAACCGAGATCCTTTAGTGATATGACATACAGGTAACACACATAGTACACTATGAAAACAATAGTTTGATAATTCAATGGAAACGGTTTGATTTTTTTAAACTTGGTGGTTAGGCTTTATTTTTAATAATCATGCAATGTGTGTCTTGGTCAATCATTTACAGAATCCTGGACACCTATTTGCCAGGACAGAGTATCAAATAAGACTTATCTTTTGCAAACTTTGCTCGACATTGAACGTCAAGCACTGATTTGCATCCGTATTCCCACAGTGCTTTGCATGGAGACCCTCCACTTCAAAACTTCATCTGTGCTGCCTGACAGTGATTTGATCTTTGAGATCATCAGTGTGTCTTTGGATACATTTATCTATAGTTGGTCATTTACATGACCAATATTTGTTTGTATAATTAAATACAATATTATTATGGGTTGTTGACAATTGCTTTTTCACTATCACACATGACAAAAATGACTACAATTAGTACTGTCATCATTTAAAAACGCAGTACATGGTTAAACATTTCTTTGTTTTCCATGGACCTTTTGTTATAAAAACTGCTGTATTATTACATTTTTTATACATTTAAAAACAGTCCCATGGTGTGAGTGGCTGTCCCAAGCATAATTATAACTCTTTTAAATAAAACAAAAATTGTAAAATCATTAATAAGTACCTCAGGCCTAATTTTACAAGTAGTTGTAAATTCAGCAATTCCATAGAAAACTTTAATTAGTTGAAGAACCCCATTCAAGATCATGTGAGTGAAGCCAATGGCGTGCAACTGCTGAGTTTTTGTCTCTGAATTTTTCACATATTTAACTTTTATTGGAACCACTATAAAATGTAGTTTTACTGTCTTTTGGTGTGAGAATCTCCTATTTATTAAAATTAAATATAGTATTATATTTCATATAAAGTAAACAGCACCATATGAAGATAAGTGTCCAACGATGAAGATAAATCGTTCTCACGCTATTTAAATTTTTTGTTTTTCTCAATTATTTTCAGAATTATTTTAGCTATGCCACACCATAGGACATTTTTACAGTATAATATCATTTTTTTCCTTTAAAAATGCTATTGCAAAAAGGCCTTTTTTACTGCCTATTTGTCAACGATCCATGTGTGTGTGTGTGTGTGTGTGTGTGTGTGTATATAATCAAATGTACTTGATTTGTTTCTCCTGCTGGTTGTGTATTGTAATACTTTTACTATTATCTCTCTATATCTTATATGCAGTGCTAAAGAGCTCATTTGTCTAATGTATACATTCATTCATTTTCCTTCGGCTTAGTCTCTATTTCAGAGGTCGCCACAGGTGAATGAACCGCCATCTAATGTATACAGTCTTTTGCAAATAAATACATTTTTAGAACTCATTGGTTAGTCTTGTTATGGTTTTATTTAACAGTCTGTAATTTTTTACTTGGAAAAAGTACAAGGTTACTATTCATGTTCACATTATATTCTAATGTATCATAAACGGTTTAAGAAAAATGTAAAAAATGTTTACTGTTGAACTGTTTACTGGTTTTTTGAATATCAAAAGATATTCTGAAGAAAGTTGAAACCATTGACTTCCATAGAAAAACAAATAGAATAGAAGTCAATGGTTATCAGTTTCCAACATTTAACTTCAAAATTTCAAAATAACTGCTTTTGTGTTCAATAAAAGAAAGGAAGGAAGGAAGGAAGGAAGGTTTGGAACAAGTAAAGGGTGAGTAATTGATAAAAGACTTTTCATTTTGGGTTGAACTGTCCTTTTAAGGTTAATACATTATAATACTGTACATTATGAATAAAAAAATAGTTGTATATATAGCTGTTTAGAACTTACAATTTAGTTAATGAGAATAGATTTTTTACAAGAAGATGCAAAAGGACAAATATATACTTGATCAAATATATTTTGTTATTGCTATTTATTTTTCTATTATGTAGAAAGCTATATCTAAAAAAAATCAGCGCTTGATTTGTTGTTTAAAACATTAATTGTTTTGCTTACGTTTGCAATGAAAATTATTGTAGAACAGATATTAAGGTCGCCATTAATATAAACAAGCTTATAAGAATAGATTTATTCAGCTAAAAAAAAAAGACTTTTTTTAAATTAGAAAATGTGACCAACTGACTGAAAGTACTGATATTGAGGGACATCCCCTTCTTAAACCAGATTTACATACTGGCTTAATAAAATGTAAACCACTGCGCAAGTTGAGTGACTCCCAACACCTCGACGGAAGATGCTTCTCTTTATTTTGCTGCTTTACATGATTTTTTATGTTGAGGGGAAATGTTCAAAGAATCATTATTACGATGGACTTCTTGAGGAGTGTCTGCACTGCTCCATTAGATGCAACTCCCCACCAAATATTTGCAAAACGTTTTGTTCCTCAAGTAAGTACTCGCTTTATATCTGATTCAAATCTTTTGATAATAATGCGATAGTTGAACAAGCACTTTTGTAGTGCAGCATTTACGCTACACTAAAAAAATGTAACTGTAAGAAATGCTGGGTTCCGCACAATTAATTTGTGTTGGGACAACATGAAGGAATTACAGTAAGTTAACTTAATAGTTTTTATAAATTTAGGTGGATTGAACATAAAACAATTCAGTTGTCCCCCAAAATAACTCAACAATTGTGTTGTTTCAGCTCATTTTAAATAAGTAGTTTGAACAAGCAGCTCGTCATTTTTTGGAGTGCAAGTTCACATAAGTTGTAAGTTATACAAGTTGTTTTTTTAAAATGAGATATCTTTTGTTTACCGCCCTCAACAAGCCTATATTATATTATATTGTATTTTATTATATTATATTATGTTTCATGCATAATGAGCTTTATGTACATGAATTATCCTGTTTTAAACTTATGTAAACGTCCGTAAAACTTTATTTTGTCTTGTGAAAAAAATATAAAATGTCTTAAACTCTTTTAAAAGAATTGTATCACAAAGTCTAGAATGCTTGTTGCCTGATTTCTGTCTCTTATTCGGTGCCTTCATTCTGTTCTTTACAGTACCAGAAAACGAAGTTGAAAAGAATCAAAATATTCGTTTTATTTTGATTGTGATTTTTGTGTTCCTGGGAGCTTTCACGGCACTGACTATTATTCTGCGAGTTATAAACAGAAAAAGCTGTAAGCCCATCATCATGAACAAAGGTATATGCTGAACAACTTTTATTAATATTTTAAGAAAATAATGCAGAGACTTTCTAATGCAGAAATTTTAACACATTCGTTTTCACAAGGCCAGACACTTTAGGCAAAAACACTTTCTTTTTTTTTTTCAGTTTAGTAATACTCATTGAAATTACTCATTTAAATTGTAATTGAAAATTTCAATTACAAAATAATTTTTTCATAAACTTTAGCAACACTTACATAACAGTCTTTTTTCATATCTATATTCTTAAGGTTTTTACAGTGTGATTTGTTTTGATTATATACTTGATTCATTTGCCTAATTATATCAATTTTGTTCAATAAAGACAGTGGTCAATTATGGAGTGAAAAAAGAGATTTCCCAAATCCCTTCTGTAAAAACCTGAGACTAATATGCAATAAATAAATAAATAAATAAATAAATAAAATAATAATATTTCAATGAAAATGTTAAACTCCATCCGCTGTTTGGATTTTGAACTGAAAATGTGTGCAAATTAGCAACATTTAATGAAAAAAAAAGCCCTGTAATACCAAAAAAACAACAACAATAAGTAATAGTTATTTTTTTTTACACCAGCAGTGTCTTGCCTTAAATCAAAATGGCTCGTAGTTTCTAACTTGATTTCATGTTTTTAATCAAACTAAATTATATATTATGTGTAGATTCGATTATTTTCAATTAAAATTATTTGTAAATCAACTAGCAACATAGTGACATTAAATGTGTGCCAAACAAATGCTCATTAAGTCAATGAAATATCACACAGTGCTTTGTGAAGAACAAAAGAACTCGGACGTCACAGAGCAATCTGAAGATACAAATGGAACTACAACCGATTTTCAGGACGGACTGAATAAGCATCACTACAACTCCAACCTGCCTCTTCCCTCCACCGAGGAAGGAACCACACTGCTGGTTACAACAAAAACAGTACAATCTTACCACTGTAATCCTGTCATATATGGAGAAGAAACCATGAAGCTTACATAAATCAGCAGACTCTGAAAACATTGCATTTTATCTGGTGGACTTAATCTGTGCAAAATGGATACGAGTGCCATTTTAATCTGAAATTGAATTCTGTATGCACTAATAATGAACATTTACCATAGTTTTACTACTAAAAAAAAGATTATTTTAGTAAAACCATGACAATTACAAATAAACTATTGTAGTTGCTGCTACGCTGACCATAGTTTAACCACAGTATCTGTAGTAAAACTAATAGTTATACAAATGGCAGTCTAACAAGACACATGGTTACTACACTTTTACTATAATAAAACCATGGTTCACTTTCATAATGGTTGACTGTCAAAAGTAAATAACTCTGGGTTACAGAAGTTAATGTTGGATTTAAAAAAACCTACAACTTATATAAAACAATCACTGATATTAAAGACTTATTAAACATTAATTAGGAAAATCAACATCACCTAAGTCATTTTCATTGTTATTTCAGTTTAACATATTGATGTTAACAATCAATAGGCCTATAAAGAATCATAACATTTTCGTAGCAAGATGTAGGCCAGATTAATATTTGAAAAGGTTTGCCTATTAAGTCTTCAACATAGGCTAACGCTATAATGAAGCAAAGAATCTGAATATTATTAAAAGTCATTATAAAACTTTAAATAATAAATAATTATCCACTGTATTTTATAAATGTCCACAATAACAATATAATGCATGCTCGTTATCAAAATATATTGTACTGAATACTGGCAGCGGCACAATATATATTATCACTGAACATCAGCAATTCATATATAAGGACCTGTGTTATTAGCAGGTCTATTTAAAAATGTTAGAAACAATTATCAACATACTTTGTCTTTGTCTATACTTTTTAATAAATGAAATGTCAGTAAAAATGACTTATGCTTATTTAAGTGTTAGGCCTACTTATAAACATTGTATAATCTTATTATATAAGATACTGCCATAAATGAACGAATGCGTGATATTTATGCAATGAATGCTTCAAAATAAACTTCTGTCATTTACTCACCCGTCTTTTTCCAAACTTTGTATCAACTTTTCCTTCAGAGATGACCTGTTCTGCTATCTGGGAGTGTCAGTCACCTTTAACTTTCCCTCTATGGGAACAAAAGAGGCAATATGAGTTGCAGTTTCTATCATTCTGTCAAACATTTCATTTTGTGCTTCACTAAAGAAAAAAGGCAAACAGTTTAGCAACGTCACGGGGCAGAGAAATGTTTGAGTGAACTATGATTCTTGCTCAAATGTAATCACCGACCGATGTAACTTGAGTTGAAACCAGGCTTAAATAATGCTATTTATACTTATACTATTTTAAAATCAGCTGTGTGTGTGTGTGTGTGTGTGTGTGTGTGTTTGACCCACGTGACAATGTTGCTATCACGTGACACAAAAGTACTGTCATGTGACTGACTGACACGAACGCTATACAGTGGCATTAGCGAGCTCTGGTTAGCAAAACGATACAGAGTTTAGCTCGTTAGTAACAGCTCACTCATGATTATCAGTAAAGCCTTGGCTTGCGTCATAAAACATCTTTTTGATAGTTTTGATGCATTAAACGGCTTTCAAAAAGTGTCTGTGTTGTATTAGCTAGGCCTCGGTTGTTCTGTAACGATTAACTGCTCTGCAAAGGAAACTATGGAGAGCGACTCAAAATAAAGACAATGTTAAACACCTATTGGGATTAATCTGACATTTTTGGAGACCGACACCACTGCGATTCATGTCGCTTACTAAAGCGCTTAATCTGGATTTTCAGAATGAACGGTGAGTTGCATGTGTGAGGTAAAGGATACATTATTTGTATACAACACATTCGACTGTAATTAAGTACTGTTTATAAAGCAGAGTTTTCAGAACATTCAGTATGTACCACTGAAGTCTTAATATGCAAATCTTGTAAAATGTCATTCTTTTTTTAAGAACTAAATGATATAAGTATTTACAATTTGGGTTATACAGGAATATTTAATCTTGATGTAACTATTAAAAATGGGGTTATAAACGTATATTCGAATTTAACAAATCAATATTTACTCACTAATTTCTTTGTCAGTGGTTTTGACAGCTCCTGTCAAACATGTGTCAATGTTCTGCTTCTGTTTGTACATAGTCTGGTGGTTCTGCCTTGCCTTTTATATATTATTATTATTATTATTATTATTATTATTATTTTTCAATAATGAGAATTAATTACACATATTTGAATAAATGAAAACTGATCTCTTTATTTCTGCAAGCTGATCTCAGTGCTGATTTTTAAACAACTACCTATTAGTGACTGACACATTGGTTCATCTCTTATATATACACAGTTGAAGACAAAATAAGAAGCCCTCCTGTGAAATTCAAATATTCTCAAGTGATATTTAACAGAGCCAGTATTTCCTATAATATTTTTACTTCTGCAGAATTTCTTATTTCTTTTATTTTGGCTGTGATAAAATCAATTTTTAATTGTCATATAATATTTAATATTTAAGGTCAATATTATTAGCCTTTTTTAGATTTTAATTTCATTTTTTTTTGGCTACAGAATAAACCAGTGTTATCCAATGACTTTATTAATTAACCAAGTTAAACCATTAAATTTCATTTTAAGATGAATGCTAATATATTGTATAATAACTAATAAAATATTATGTAATGTCATCATTGCAAAGACAAAAAAAGGTTAGTTTTTAAAATCATCAAGTTAAAAATGTGTAGGAAAAAAATCTCTGTTAAACAGCACTTGGAAAATATGAAAAAAAATTAAATTAAAATTTCACTTGAGGGTTAATAATTTTGCCTTTAACTGTATATGAAGATAAAAAAAGTGCTTACACAGTAAGAAACTGATTGTCTTATTTTTCTGCAGTCAATCTTTTACCATCATGTTAATCATTGTTATTCATTTCATTCACTGTGATTTTTTTAGGTGTTTATTATTATTGTGTTTATGCTGTTAAGTGAGGTAAATTCAACAAGTATCTTTACGTTACAGGAGCACAGCAAAATGACCTTAAAAGACAGAACCTGTTAGAGAGACTTCTTGATGCGGTTAAACAGGTAAGGTAACATTGACTTGTTTCATTTACTATAAGATCATTTATTTTTTCCAGTGCTAACACAAACCACTTCCTCTTTTATCATGTTGGCTTAGATCAAGAAAAGACATAGTGACTGACCAATATAGGTTTGTGATTGGCCAATTTAAACAGTAATTTTCTCACATACCACAAAATTAATGGCTAATATGCTGTTTGAATCTTTCATATTTGATCTGAATGTCAACAGAAGTAGTCAGTCGAATCTGATTTGTTCTGTCTGGAAATAAGTGATCTATAGCAATGCTCAATATTAAAGTTATTAATGTGTGTCTTCAAAGGGGGGTTTTGTGGATATGTGGAGTAAAAAAATCTAGTTGATTTTATTTAATTAATAATATTTTTTTTTATCTAGAAATAAAAAGGTACATTTTAGACTTCGTAGACAAGTCACAACTGGCAAATTTCTTATAGTTTTAGTGTACTTAAATTGAATGCTTACTTTTAATTAAAGTGAACACCTAATTTTGAATAATTTTCTCATCATCTCAGACATCGTCTTTCCTTATTAAAACCAATAGGCTAATTGAATGAACTCATTAATTTTTTTTATGTTGCAGTTATCTTTAATTTAAAAAATGTGCAACAAAATATTGGCTGTATGCAAGTCAAAAAATTAATTGCCTTAAAAATAATCTGTAATATGTAGATTATAAAACAGTTTTTCCTGTGAATCTTCTTGGCCTGATTAAGTTTTTTGCGTTACTGGCACTCTGAAAACTATTTAAATGTTAATATGAATGATATTGTCACTTTGTAAATGTAGAGAAATTGTGAATTTGCAGGTCGTCTTGGCATTTTATCCTGAGTGCAAAAACTGTTTATCTTTCTTCCATTTACCAGCTGTTGTGCTTACTAAGTGAATTTTGGAACAATAGTGGATCAGATACTTAAATATTATTAATATTATTTCAAGTGTGGCGGTCTGTGAAAATTCAATTCAATTCAAGTTTATTTATATACCGCTTTTTACAATGTAGATTGTGTCAAAGCAGCTTAACATAGATCTAGTAAAGTCCAGATTTCAGAGTTAAAGTTCAGTTCAGTGTGGTGTAAATTTCACTGCTGAAAGTTCAAAACAAATAAAGTGCACAAAATAATGATGACATTTCCAACTGTTTGAATGATTACTTGAATTGGGAATCACTTAGGAATAATGACCCATAGGTTCACATTAGTTGATGTATTTATTACTAAACATGAACTAAGTATGAACAGTCTTGTACAGCATTTATTTCAACATTAATTAAATCCAAAGTTGTGCTTATTAAAATCAGTTGATGCACTGTGAGTTAACTAGAACTAACAATGAACTTTATTTTCATTAATTAACATTAATGATAACTAAATACTGTAATAAATGTATTGATCATAAATAAATACATGAACTAATGGACTGTTTTAATTTTAATAACTTTACCCCGAATTGTATGCAGTATAATAATTTCCATGTTAGCTTAAGATTGAACTGGCTTAATATGTGATTATCTCCTCAGTGCCAAATTCGCTTTGGTGGCAGGAAGGAGATCGCCTCAGATTCTGATAGCAGGTGAGAAGAATATTTCATCAATGTATTACTGAATATGGTCAAAACCTGTATTTTAGTACAGTTGAATTACTGGCACTGCTTTATTGCATAGACCTTAATCTTATTGTTTTTTTTCACAGGGTCATATGCCTGTGTGCCCAGTTTGAAGCGGTACTTCAGCACGGATTGAGGAAGAGTCGAGGTTTAGCCCTCACAGCAGCTGCAATTAAACATGCTGCAGGATTTAGCAGTAAAACCGAAGCAGGTACTGTAACTGACTCCAACAAATAATGCACATCCAGAAATCTAGACTTTATCTTCTGTCATCTTCTGTTAATCATGTTTTGGCCAGCTAGTTTAATCCATAAGGTTTTCAGAAAAGAAGGATTGTGAAAAGAAGTGCTACTCTGTGAAATTATTAATGGCCCTTTTTAATGGGTTTGTTTTGGGCTGGGTACACACAAAAATATTTTTATAATATTATTATCAAAGATATTAGAGACCACAAACATGAGAACAAAAAAATGTTGCCCGTTTTTATAGTGTGTACACATCTCACACCAACAGAATTTCAACCAGAGTCCTGAATGTGAACACGGGAAATTTAAGTGCTTGTTTTTTTTTAAATTTCAAAGGTTTTGAAACTGTAGATTTTGTGTTAGACCATCTTATCAGACAGTTTTGAGACTATATTGAGACTTGAGAATAAACATGGCTGAAGAATAAACAAATAAACACTAAAATCTACAGTTCTCAATCTCTGCTGTCCAATTCCGTTTCACTTTGTTCTGCACTGTGCTTCCATCTTCTGTCAGCTTGCTTTCTGATTGGAGATTTTCATTTCACTGGATAATCCCTGGCTCAAATGTGTCTCGGGGGTCCCCAACACATCAGGACTTCTGATTGTCAATATTCAATATGTTGAATCGATCGGGGTGCCCCCAATGTTTTTTCAAACAGATTTAGTCATCTCACACCACACTTATCTGGAATAATAATCTTTAGAGCAACCAAGATAATCGGGACATTACCTAGCATTGTCGGAAGTGGAGAAATCAGGTCAAAATCAGCCTGTATTTCTTGGGTTGTGTACCCAGCCTTGGGGGACTGCAAATACGAACAAGGGGAAGAATGTGATGAAAATGAATGGATGAATGAATGAATAAATAAATAAATAAATAAATAAATAAATAAATAATATTAATAGACAGATGTGGGCAAAATTGTTGGTACGATTCTATTGAAGAAAAACTACAGTGGTCACTGAAATAATTTGAAACGGAAAAAAGTAGTGATTAATCAAAAATTACTGAATATTGAAAATCAGATACTGAATTGTGCTTCAATGGAAGCATTAAAAAAGGCAAACTAATGAAACTGGCCTGGACAAAATTGAAGAGTACCTACATTTTTATCCACGTCTGTATATATTCCGTCCCATATACAGTTGAAGGTAATATTATTAGCCCTCCTGCGAAATTTGTATTCTTTTCCAAAATTTCCGAAGTGATATTTAACAGAGCAAGGAATTTTTTTTGCAGTTATTTCCTATAATTTAAATTTTTTTTATAATACACACTTTTTTCTGTAGTCTTATTTCTTTTCGTTTGTCTGGAATGAAATCAGTTTAAAATCTTTAAAATATATATATAT
>CAIGQW010054063.1:8600488-8616094 GCA_903798125.1 Danio choprae | reverse complement strand
ATATATAATGTATATGTATATATATTATGTAATTGATACATATGTATATCGTAAAGAGCGATTAGTAAAAAAAAAAAGGGAATTAAAAACCATTGCAAAGGGGGCAAACCTTTTGTAACTGGGAACTGTTAAGTTGACTTAACTTTATTTTTAGAATTATGCACAATTCATTTATTTAATAATTTTAATTCAATGGGTTTACTCCCTTTTACACTACATGTGCATAAAGGTCTGCAACATAAAAAAAATATAAAATTGTCCCCAAGATTTTTCTGCACTAATATCTTTCGTAAATTGATAGTTTTTTTAACAGCAAAAGACAATTTGCAAGTAAATTTAGTCCCTAGTGATCATTAGAGACTTTTTTTCAAATATGGAAATACCTTAAAAATCATAACGTTTGAATAATAGTGTATCAATAAGTAAAATTTATGCAATATGTTTGTCAAGTGAGCATCATCATTTGTCAAGTGAAATGATCACATCTGAACCCGCAACCTTTTGCTTTCCAGTCTAGATCTTTAACCACTAGACTGCACCAATCTGTATGCGGCACAAATTAAATGTCACAGAGCCCAGACAAGAAGACCACCTGAGCCCTGACTGAGTGACCCCATTTAAAAAACTGTTACATACAGCCAGCCGAACAAGCACTACGTCAGACTAGTGAAATGCATTCTCGTTTTGATGTGAGGCAAAAGCAAAGAAAAAATCTAAATAAGTTTCTAATTTAGTTGTTTTGCTTACTTTACATTTTTGCTGACCTTTTCTGTACCTTAAATATTCTGGTTCACAAAATTACCTTCGCATATAACTTCTGCTAGAATTTGTCTTTATCTGTATGTATATATAGTCTATTATCAGGAACTGAAAACAAGCAGATGTCTCTTGTGTGTTGCAGAGCTGACGTTTTGGTTTTATGTGAAAGATCACCTGAATCGTCATGAGCTGCAGCGTTTCTACTCTCTGCGGAATATCACATCTGAGCAGGGCCGCGGTCGAGCATGGCTTCGCTGTGCCCTGAACGAACACTCGCTGGAGCGTTATCTTCACATGCTCCTGGCAGATCGTGCCTGCCTTAGGTATGCAGACACAGTCACACCCATGATTCATGCTTGTGGATGTCTTTCTGCTTGAGTTTCACTAAGCATCACACAGCTTTAGAACATATGAAGAGACCACTTAAATTCTCAGTTTATCTAGATTTAAAGTCTGTGCGAAATCGAAATTTGCTATATTTATTTTGCTAGTGCACATTGTTATTCTTTATGTGAACAATTAATCTGTGTGTCTTTTGGTTATCTTCAATCGAAGAAGAGCATTTGTTTATGCTCTTAGAAGTTTAACATGAGTAATTTAATAAAGCATTTGAAGACATGTCATCCTGCCTGTTTCAAAAGACAGACAAGACAAAATTATTTTGTTTATTTTTTTAGATGACCAGTCTAGGTTACTGTTGTATTTGAAAACGGAAATGCCTTTTATTTAAATTGATTGGTTATGGACTTTAAGTTTTAAAGATATTTTTTCTTGTATTATACTTTATATATTTTACTTTATATGTATTATAATTTCCACATTAATTATTATTTATACAGTTATACTATAAAACTAAAATATTATTTTTTATTTAAAATATTAAATTTGTGGCTGAATTTAAAGTTTTTGATTAAGAACAGTATATAATATTACTGTTTGGTAAAAATTAATGTGAGATAATAAAATTTATTGGTTCACTGTATGTATTTGTTTATGATTTATTAAGGGATAAGTCCGAAGTACACCATAAAATAAAACAATTCTTTGAATTTATACAGGGCTAGTTATATACTGTATAGCTGTATATAAAGATACTCACCCAGGTATCGGATCAGTACTCGGCTGATACACTGAGCCCAGGTATTGAAATTGGTATCGGGAAGGGAAAAGGGCATCGAAACATCTCTAATATTGCCACACATGCTTATATTCATGTTAGATAATAGATTACTAATTTTTTTCTTTAAAAAAAAGAGAATATTTGTTATAAACTACATTTTTTGGAATAAACTACATTTTCAGACAACAAATGAAAACAATTGTTATTTTTACCAATTGCAATTTTGCGGGGAAAGAAACTAAATGTTCTAGAATGCAATATTTTTTTTGAAATTTGGAAGAAATGTTATCAGAATAGCCTAAAAGAAATATTAACATTTTTATCTCAAAACTAAACCTAATAAATCCAGTAAATCAAGAGAAACTCATTTACATAGATTTAACAGATATTAACATTTATTTAACAAATTTAACACATTTTTTTTCATAGATGTAAAATGACTCCTTTTGCTTCACATTTAGTGCCTTCTATGAAGACTGGTCATTTGTCCTGGATGAGGAAAGAGCCAGTATGCTGCCCACCATGGCTGCAGGTGACATTTAAATGAGATTGTTTCCAATATTCAGTAATATTAGTCACATTCTTTTTTGCTGAAGTGCAAATACCATGCATGTGTCAACAGGGCTCAATTCCATCTTGTTTGCAATCAACATCGACAACACAGATCTAAATGGCCAGATCCGCGGAGGGTCATCTGTGTCCCACCTGCTAAAGGAGTCCACACAGGGCATGAGCAGTCTCTGGAAAGAGTCTACTCAAGGTGTGAGCACGTTACTGCGGGAAATCGGTACTGCCACTGCTGTGGTTCCTGGTTTCATCCCTCGCTCAGATGCTCCTTCAGACCCTCTGCCTGTCCTGCCCCGCAGCACTTCTGCAGGTGTTTGAGTCATGTACTATAACAGTTCTGCACATTCACTTACAGTAAAATTTAGGGCTGCAACAGCTTGTTACTAGGACAGCATGCTTAAATGAATCACTCTGAACCAAATCTACTCCTAAGGGTGCATGTTTACAGCCTACTAGTGCTAGAGAATATCTATGGAGAGCATGCTTGAACTAACAAATGCTGACAAATGGGCATACATTCAATACAGATACACAAGGGAACAAATGCGCACAAATGATCAGCAGTACCCTGTGACTTAAAAGTACACTATTTAGTAGCGAGGTAATGGTGTAAGAATGCTGGTCTTTTAACGGTTACACTTTCTGTTTTGCTGTTAGTAGAGATGCTGTTGGATAGCATACGTACATGCTTAAACTCTCTCTCTCTTAAACCTGGCAGCTCTTTTTAAATAAAACATCTGAACAATGTCTTTTTTTAGTGGTAACTGTAGTATAAGTGGAGTAATTGACTCGACATTACCACCTCGGGTGTACATTGTTTTATAATAATTCAACAGCATGTTGTCAGGTGTTCCCTATTTACCCAATAGATTGCTTTAACATAAGCAGCGTTGCAGTATTAAACAAAACAGTGTTGGCATTGCTTTAAATTGGAATAACAGCTTCAGTTGCTACTCTAAAGCAGCTCTCCAGGGTGTTTGTGCGTTTACTTGTGTCTGACCTCGATGGAACGAACATAAGAAATAAACTGGAGACTGCTGTGTCAAAGAAAAGGGAGCCACAGAACACTGCCTGTTATGTAATACTCATGAAATTAGTATTAGTTTGGAGTGAATTTTTCTAAACGGTTTGTTTGGCTATCTGTTTCTCCCAAAACCAATGACTAAAAAAGTTCATTTGGGCCTGGTTTTGTTTGAAATGACATCACACCAGTTCATTTTAAATATATGGGGACTTTTTTTATTAGGTAAATAAGGTAATGTAAAAGATAGCTTAGTGGTTATTGTATCAACATATAGTGCTGCAGGAGTTCCGAGTTCGAGTCTCACCCCCCCCCCCCTCTTCTTCTTTACTTCCTGTCAATATCTATTGACCTTATTCTACAATGTAGAAGTGCACTTGTTTTTGCAATTGTTTTAGTACGTCCGATTCAGTTGCCTATGGGAGAAAATGCTAGGAATAATAAACGTCAGAAAATGGTCAAACTGCATCCTCTACAAACAAGTGTGTTCATGACTATACAAACAAAGTAGAATAATATAATAAGAAAACATCAGTTTGCAACATCAGGCAGCATAGCAAGCTGTTTTTAACGTCTAAAAATGAATGGAAGTGAATGGGACCGGGGAAGTCTCGAGCCAAAAAGATTCAAATGGCTGTCCATGCTCATACGTAAAGAATAAGGTCAATACTGTTCTATCATAATAAAGCAAAAAAAAAAAAAGATGACAAGCTGCTTTACCCCTAGGTAAAGGTTCTATTTATGTACATTATTTGATAGTGTTTTCCTTTTGATCCATTTTCTTACAATTTTTTCTCCCACAATAAACATTGTTACATTGTTTTATCACTATCAATGTTCAAAATGCAGCTGGCATTGTTATATTCATATAAATTCTTTAATTTCACTTTAGATTCCGGCTTAAGAAAAGAGCGCAGGCGTAAAAAGAAGATCACGAACATCATCTCCTTTGACGATGACCTGGATGTGGGTGCGGAGGACGAGGACGAGGCTGGTGAGGACGTTGTGAGGAGTCTTAGGAAGAGTGCTGTGGGTCATGTGAGCTCTGAGGAGGCTCTGGACCCTCCGCACTCCACCTCTCCTGTTCATAACGGCCTGACTGAGCCCGGGATTGTGAGCTGGGCCGAAACACCCCCACAGAACGGACTTCTGCCTGATACCAAGAGCATTGACAATGAAGAGGAGGAAGAGGACGATATATATGGAAAGAACAGGCCAGTGCTCCCAGAAGAGGATCATGGGAATGGCGAGACGTAAGTTTATTTCTGGCTTTAATAGGGTAGGTCACACAAAAATGAAAATTCTGTGATAATTTGCTCTCCCTTGCGTGAAACCTACTTGAGATTCTCTCTTCTGATAAACACAAAAGAAGATGTTTAGAAGAATGTTTAAGAGCAGCAGCCATTGACTTCCTTAGTAGATTTGGTTAATATTGTGGATGTCATTGGCTTTCCAACATTATTTGGAATATCATGTTTTGTGTAGAAGAAATAAATACATAAATGTTTAGAACCGCTTGAGTGTCAGTAAATGATGAGGAAGTATTACATTTTTGGGTGTCCCTTTTATTGTTGCTTTCATTTACATCTGGTTGTAGTGTGATTTGGGTTATCAGATTATTTGCATTATCAATTGTAAGTGCAAATAGCCCATGATTATGGCAGAGGTTTGTAAAAATGAACATGGTTGTACTATAAATAAAAAACAAACAAAAAACATGGTTATTATAGTTAAAAATGGTAATGACAAATTAACTATGGCTTTGCTACACTAACCGTAATTTGCCACACTCAGCATGGTAAAATTGTGGTTGTAGAAATTGTAATCCATCCATCCGTCCACAAAAAACCCCCAAACATGGATAATTTTTTTTTTATAAAACCATGGTTAATGTTTGTAAGGGTCATCAGGCAGTTAAAGTTGGTGGCTTTATTGTGTCAAGGCTGCATCCATTTGATAAATATTCTCATTTAAACTCAATATGGAATAACTGTATACAGTACAGTCTTAAAATGTAAATGTAAAGTTCACCCAAAAATGAAAATTTACTCTCACTCAGTGGTTCCAAACCTTTAGGAGTTTCTTTATTCAGTTGAACACAAAAAAATATATTTCGAAGAAGGCTGAAAACCTGTTACCACTGACTTCAATAGTAGGAAAAACAGATACCATGCAAGTCAATGGTTACAGGTTTCCAACATTTTTTCATATATGGTTTGTGTTTAAAAGAAGAAAGAAACATTTCTGAAACAACTAAAGGGTAAGTAAATGATAACAGAATATTTTTTTGTTGTCAACTATTAATTTCAATTCAAATATCTGTCATTATTTCAACTTAGGATAAATATAATCTAACAGCACATATTGCAAATTACTGAACATAGTGGTGTTTTTACACAAATACAGTTGAAATAGAATCTATCGCTATTTGCTTAATGCTGCTATTTTTGAACTTAATGTAAACAGCATCTAATTGCTTTTGTTAGTAGTATATCTTAATGCCTAATGTCCAAATAGTATCGATCTAGTTCAGGGCCCTAGAGTGCTGCGGTCCTGCAGAGTTTTGATCCAGCCCTGATTAAAAACTCACCTACAGTCCCTGCTGCTTTATAATAACACTCAATTAGCTCACACTTGATTAGCTTGTTCATAAGTGTTTGATAATGATTGGAGCGAAACTGTGCAGGACTGTGACTCCCCAGTCCTTACTTACCCCTGGCTTAATGCGAATGGTCTTCAGCTTCATTAAACTTTAACTATCTGTTAACTTTTTTAAACATTAGTATTAATAAGGGATCATTTGAATCTTATCTATTTCAGATAAACACTGTTTTTAATTTTCTAATTATAAAGCGGTCTTTCTTTAAAAATGTGTTAAAATATTACAAAAGCATAAACTGATTGTAATTAGAATGGCTTCTTTTGTTGAATGGTTTCTGAAACCTCATGTCAGACTTTAGTAATTATTGCTGAGAATTCAGGTTTTTGCCTTCACAGGAATAAATTTAGGTTTAAAATATCATAAATTCTAAATGATAATAAATATTTCACAATATTACTGTTTTTACTGTATTTTTAAATCAAAGAAATGTAGCTCTTGTCAGAAGAATTCTCTTTTAGAAAATGTATATTTCTTTTTTTTAACCATGTTTATCAGTGTTTTAAATGTTATGCATTTAGCAAGGTAGTAACAGTAAATTCTGAATAATTATTACAACCATATAGTAGGTATTATATTAATCTGACACATTAAAGTTTGACCATAACATTTTGCTCCACACAGGATGATTGTAGGGAGTTTATCCAGTGTCTCCACGTGGAGTCCAAGGCAAATCATCACAGAAAATGACAATGACAACTCGCACATTCTCATCCCTCTGGCCCCCAGTGAGCCCTACACACAACAAGGTCAGACAGTGTCCTCATTCGTCAGGCTGTGTTTTCTTAATTGTGTCCATAAACATCTGGCATCATTTTGTATGCATCTTCTGATTGTCCTAAAGTAGCACTACCTAATTGTTATGTGTGACGACAGCCCTGGCATGGAGAAATTAGCTATTTTTGTGCTTTCAGTTGGTAGTTCAATTGAGAATGTGGAATTTCATGGACAGAAGGAAAGCTCAAGCCCGCCGACTGACAGTGAAAAACATAGCCAACTCCAATTTAGGTATCTGACACAAAAGAGCACTTTTTTTTTTAAACATTTCAATACAATTTTTTTGGAGAACGAGGTTTATTAACTTGTGTATTTTGCTGTCTCAGCATGGAGCCTGACTTACCAGCCCAGATTGCACCTGTGGTTAGTGTTTCACCGACCCCTGGCCTTCCTGAATCCATGACTGTTGGTGAGTTAAGATATACTGTCGTTAAGGAGCACCAGTGATGTGAGGATGCTCCTGGAATTGCTCCATTTGTTATTTTTATTTAGATTTTTCCTAAGTGAACAGCATTTTTGAAGCTCTAAACATGCTCAAAACCTCACCAAAAATTGCACACACACCAGAAGTGATGAAAATGTATGTGTGATATGGGTTTCAGAACTCAGTGTGTCAAAATGTCTTGATAGCACTACCTGTACCACTGTATCTCTCGAGCTACACTTCACATGCAAAACAGAAACATGAATGTCCTAAAACCTCTGTTGGAGTGATATCTGGAACCCAACAGGAAGTCGGTTACTTTTTATTTCTCCCCCACAAAAAAAATGCAGCTTTTGTTATTTTGAAAAACCTCCAAGAGATTTAACCAGATCAATACCAAATTTGGGCAGCATAATCGAAAGGCTATTTTGTAATGTTAAATTGTGAAGATTCATGGTGGACTGACAGATTTAATTGTTTTGCAAAGAAAAAGTAAGTTGTTATAACTCAGGCATGCAATGTTCAATCCGCCTCAAAATTCACATTCACAAGTCCTGACCTGAACACATCTACATGCCAATATTCCATTACAGTCATAGCGCCACCTGCTGGCAGAAGAAGTTTGACAAACATCAGTGTTTTTGTTGTATTCTTTTCTTTTCACATTTACTAGCTTAAATGCATATTGCCCAGTTCATGGTAAGGCCGCTGGGTGGTGATGAGTCCAGAGACGAGGGCCCTTTCAACACTGCTTGCAGCTTCAATTGTCTTTTGGATTTATATATTTTTTAAAGACATTTTTGAACTTTCACACACTACATACTTTACTGTTCCCCACTCATTAAATGACCTGAAACAATGTGTCTGGTCCTCTAACCCTTTCTGGTTGCCCTTTAGTATAGGGACCAAGTCTCACTGTTAACTAGTGGTTTATTACTTGACTGTTATTAAAATAATAACTAATAATAATAAGCAAATCTATTGAGCTTAAATTCATAGTTAATGGTTTGTAATAGCAAGACTTGGATCTTAAAATAAAGCATGACCCACTTTCTTTTTATAATTAAAAAATGTAATACTGACACTCTTATCTATTCTCTTTTCGTCTTTATTAATTGATTATTTTTGTTTTTATTTGTATGCAAATTACTCCTAACAAATAAGATCTCTTTTCTATTCTGCTTTAGATTTTCTCCTACAAAAAACAAACAAACATTAATCTGACCTCCTAACATTCAATTTGTATACTGCATTAGATAACTAGGAATATTATTTGGAGGTTTTTTGTTGTTGTTTTGATTAGTTCTGTTGCTTTATTTGAATGTGACTTTGAATAAAGGTGTTGGCCAAATGACTAAATTTAAATCTGTTGACAATTTATAATAAAAAGTAAGGTTACAGCTTTACAGGAACTGATATTTGATCAATTTAAAGCGATTGCATACACAAAACTGATAATACTGTATTACATGTTGTGTACCTCATGCGGTTTCAAACCTCTGAGTCGTTTTTCCTTCTTGGAACACAGTGTTTTGAAGAAGGATGCATCTGTTTAGTAGTTTCTTGAATATTAACAATATAGTCAGCAATAAATGAACCCAAAGGTGACAGCAAAGACTTTTTAATTGTTACAAAACAGTCTTTCTAATAAATGTTTCGACAAAAATATTAAACACAACTGTTTTCAGCATTCATAATAATGGTTAATGATCGTAATGGGTACTAAAGGTTCACCTTTACCATTAGGAATAAATTAGGTTTTAAAATACATCCAAATAATGGATGAACATAAGAAACTTCTTTCAGAGGCATTAAAAAATCATGTTGATCCTAAACTTTTGAATGCCACGTCCTAGTTCTCATGAAGCTAATAACTTTTTGTTTCTATCTATATCTTTTTGTGCTCTCTTAAAAATAAATAAATAAATTAATTAAGTCTGTTTTGGAATAACATGAAAGTGAATTATATAATCATTTTAAATATGAGAACTTTTTCATATTTGAGTAAGCGGTTCTTTTAGCTTTACTTTGTGTATTTGGGATTTGTTTAAAGCATGTAGGCCTTTGAGGATTTGGGCTGTGGACAGATGGCATCATTGAGGTGATTTGCCTTGACTAGAGCTCTGTTGCCTAGTGGTTTGATGCAGATGTGAGACTCTTTTAATCATCATTTAAATATTGGCCGAATGACTTGGCTTAACTGCACATTAAAATGATAATCTAACACTTTGCTGATTTTCTGATGTTGATGCACTTGTAAGAATGGACAATATTCCGGACATTGATGGGATTTTTTATTTTCTTCTTTTGATACATTAATACAATTCAAATTTATTTTTAGAATGCTTTTCACAATAGTTAGCATTCCAAAGCAGCTTTACAATGCAGACATTATTAAATTACAATCAAATTGAGAAAGAGTCGAGGTGTTGAGCATACTTGTGTTCTTTTGATCCCTCACCTGCAAAGTTCCTCTGTCCAGATGAGGGCACTGTTGGTTCAGTGTGGAACTCGCTCACGTTGTTCCTCTTTCTCTTTTTTTCTTTCTTTTGTCTGGACAAAACACAAGTTTGAGATGGGGCTGGAGGTGACTGATTCAGTTATACTTCAGCTTTCAAAAAATAAAAAGGAAAAAAGATGAAAGCGAGAAAATGCTCCATGCAGAGAGTGCCAGAATCGGGCTTGTGCTCTCAGACATGAGTAAAATTCAATTTCAGATCAAACGTGGTTTTCTCAGTATGCCTTAATAACCTATTAACTGCTATTTAATTATGGATACAACCAACTTTACCTTCAAGGGTTGACACGTTCTTTTAGGCATACTCTGTTTAAATGTTAGCTGTCTGTTGTCATTTACTCACTTTCGTGGTGTTCATAACCTATATGCCTTTATTTTTACTTTAAAGCACAGTAGATCCCCTCCCGATTAATGCTTCCGATGTATTTCTCTGCTCCACAGATGGTAGTCATTCATGATGCGAGTAAATGAAGAGTAGTTTACCCCTTTTTTGGGGGTAAACTATAACTGTAAGATGATTTACCGAAAAATTTGTTGAGATATCATTGGTCCAAGTGATGACAGTAGTTTTCCAATCAATGAAAGATCAGGAGATTTATCTAGAAAATATTTCTACAAGCAATACAAGTGTCATAGAAATGAGAAATGTTTTTCAGGACTAGGGCAGCGTTAAAGGTCTGTTCCAGACATTGAAAGTCAGGGAATTTTTTAATTTTCTTTTTGTCCAAGTGATGGGATATTAGAGTTTCTGCTTGTTCTTAAATTACTTGCCATTATTTATAAAATGTTTTTATCACATTGTTTCATTGTTTTGTCTGTCCTTATGGTTAGACAGTTTTTCACTACTGTTTTATTCCTTTCCCAATTGTCAACCAGCAATCAAATGCAGTTACCAGCCTGCACCTGTTAAAATAGTGTCTGTGGGTGTTTTATTGTCTGCTCAGTGCTCAACTAGTCCCTCCTGGATTTTGCAGGGTAAAAGTTCTGATCATCGCGGCCTAAAATGACTTAGCTGCGATTTTTCTTTTTCTTGCGATTTTGCAATTTCTTGTGTTTACTAGCCTGAAAAATATACACACATTTACATCTTACTTCATTACTTTTTCGACCTTAAGAGCAACTGGTCTCTGTAATTTATATAAAGGGATCACTGAGAGAAACCGAGAAAAAGTGTTTACCTTTTTACCATACAAAGCCTACTTTATCATATTGTATGCATGAATAATTCTAAATTATTAAAATAGACAAAACAGTTAAATCAACAATAGCATTACAAAAATCATGTTAAAATTTTACAGTTTAGTGATCAACACAAAGGATATAGACTTGTTTAAATAGGCTATGGTTGAATGCTTGTTGCAGTGCAACAAGAAACACAACGCCTTGCTTACAATAACTCAAGGTGTTGCAAACCAGATGAGCACTTTCTTATAAACGCATATAATGTTATTTAAAGAGCCCCTTTTATAGGTTTTTGAAATTACCTTCCATGCAGTGTGTAACACAGCTCTAAGTGAATGAAAACATCTAGCTGAGGTTTAAATCTGAAAGTGAACCATGTATGAATTGCTATTGTCTCTAAAAAAAAGAAGTCAACTCAAGAGTTGTTTCAACGATTTGCCTTGCATTTGTATCTTTAGTCATTTTGTCGTGAAACAAATGTTCGTTGGAAACAAAACATTTCTCCGCCCACTTGTTGCGCACGCAGACCTGAGAAAACTTGAACCCGCCCTCCCCCTCAAACACTGTAGCAGATTGTGGGGATGGGATTGCATTATGACATGAGGATGATCACCGATCGCTGTGAGATGAGGTTGTGAGGAATAAATAGTTAAAGTTAATTTTCATAACAATACACAGTATAGCCAATCTTATGCTGTGTTCCTGTCATTTTACTGATGACTGCTACAGTAACCTACCCTACAACACTGAATTTGCTGGCCGTTTGTTAATAAAGCAAGGGTCAGTACCAAAGACTACTGATCTATGGGCCTTTGAAAGGGACTTGACAGTACACAGTTTTTTTGGACCAGCTTCTTCCTCCGAATCACAACCTGTATTAAGTGTTGTCAAGGGCCGGCTATGTTATATGAATGACAACTTAACCATTCAGTCACGTTTCGTTTTGTGCCACGTCATGTTTGTGGCCTTGAAATTGTCCTCAGAACAACAGTCCGAGACACAAATGTTCATAATTTTTTCACGAACGTCTTTAAGAGTTTACAACAGTGACGCATCAATATTCTAAATGATCTGTCAGCAAAACATCTAGGAAATCAGTAGGACATGTAAAGTTTGTTTTGAGATTCATTCATTATTTTGGTGACTCTTTTCTACATAAAGATTAGACTGAGATGACAGATGACCGCGTTTTCTATTTTATAAAAACAGGGCTTTGTTGTATTAGTGAGTATCCACAAGTAAAGATACATTTCCTGTTTTGAACAATACTTTCTCTTATCTTTATGACCAAAATGGCAGAATATCTGAAGGTTTGCCAATAGAAAAAGAACAAGAATATAAGCATACCTGCGTGTTTGTTGACATCATGGGTTGAAGGATGTATGCAGTGAGAATTGCATACTTTTAATAATCCAGCGTTTAAGTCACATTGATAAATGCTCATCATCACAAAGTTATCCTTACAATAACAGTTGGGTGTGTAGACAGTAAATCACTGATTCATGAATTTCTCAGAAATGTATACATTTATTATGAGGACTGTCATTAATATAAACATAGCAGTTTTTTATCCACTCAGACTTGTTTCCAGGCGGGCTGATAAAGATTGCTGCACACTTAACTCACGCAAATCCTGTATATTTAAACCAATCAGAAGACAACTGAAGAAATGCTAAAGTCTGGCATATGCATCAGACTTTTAGCCAAAGGTCTATTGGCGGTGCCGTACGAAACAACTGTCTGGTTATTTGGCTATAGGGCTATTTACATTTCGCTTCTAAAATGGTGAGGAAACGCGAGGTGTGCAGCTTTTTTTTTTTTTTTTACTTCTAATTTTTAGCTTACCAATTTCAATGTTCTTTCGAGCTCAGGATCCTGTGGCGTCTGTCGTTGGCCACCATTAGCTGTGCTTTTACACCAGACATGGAAAGCACTGAAAACAGAAACCCATTCACTTTTGCTTTCATTTCAATGGTTTAAACCGCGCCAACCAGAACGCACATCTGACAAGCTCACGCTCACCAAAATCCAAAATAAAAATCCAAAACTTTTGCCACTGTGTCAATAAATTAATATTGAATGTATATTGTTCTTATTACCTGGATTTATGGTTAAGAATAGAGCAATTTGCTGGTTTAATGGCATTGCTTTATCAGTGCTGCATTGGGCTCACACACAAACTCTATACCATGGCTGCTTGTGCTTGTTGTTTCATCAACACTGTCTTGATAAGACGTGGTAGGTGTAGCTACACGCAGTCGACCAATAACAACAGACTGGGTCAACTATTGTGTAGACCAATCACCACAGATTAGCATCATGCACAGGAGGGGTTTGGAAAATCTTTATCTCTGAACAAATCATATGTGAGTTGTTGGGATAATTAGGTAAAAGTAAATGCATAAGACAATGAATGTGTTTTTTTGACCTTGCATGCATATAAGCCTGCTGTTGAAAGCTCCCAAATTCAAAATATGACCTTTTATAATCCATAATAGGGCCACTTTAATATAAAACAATGCAAATGGTCTGAAAGGAATTTGAACAGCTCCAAGTTCAGTCCCAAGTAGGGTTGACCCCATTGTGCTTTTGAGCAGACACTTAATCCCAGGTTACTCCAGAGGGAATCTCCATGCAGATAATACACCATAAATAGCCTTTGATGAAAAGCCTGTGCTAAATGTGAATCAGTGCCAGGTGTCTCTGGCTGCTGTCTGTGAACCTTGCTTTCTGGGAAGGAAGTCAAAGCTTTGCCTGCTGTACTTGCTTCTGCCTGCTTCCTCTCAGGATTACAAACATATTTGGACCACCTCACCCTGGTGTGTTTCTCCTCTTCCAGATGAGGGGCTGTGGGAGAAGGCAAGAAGTCTATGCCAGATCGCTCTACGGCAAACAAGCCTGTTCGCACACATACTTGTATACATGGTTTACAGGGACAACCTTAGGCATAATGTATTTTTTACTGTAAAAACCACTTATTATATGGCACTACCCCAACCCTATCTCTAAATCTAACCATCACAGGAAACCTGTGGCAAATTTTGAATGTCAAAAGACCTCATTAGGAAACATAAAACAAACTTATTAACAGTTTATTTGGTAAACATAGTATGTATTTAACTGTTGTTGTGATTTCTTTTTTATTTAAATTTTTTTATGCTCTGTACTACTGATGACATTTTAACTTTGCACATTTTTATCATTTTGTGCAAAAATGCTCTATGTTTTGAGGCATGTTTATAGTCATTCTTGGACAACACCAATGTTTTAACATCAAAAGAGTTAAGAAAACAATATTTTGTGGTATTCAGGTGTCATTTACATAGTGTGTTTTCATTTAAAAACTGCTTACTAATCGTACTTCTCATCCATATCTGTGTTTTTACTGCATTTCATCTCTATCCACACTATACACCCTGAAACGTGACCATTCACACCCACAGGAAATGCATGTATAGCATTCATAGTTGCCACCTATTGGTTGGGTAATGGTTATATGATAGGGACTTGATGAATCTGGGAACAGTATGCAATAGGCCAGAAGACCAGTCAGAGAGTGATTGTAGATTGCCTTAGTTTTCAAAAGTCTGCATTTCAGTCTGTATGTACTGAAATGGACCACCAAACTAAAATGGGGACTTTAGCATTTTCAAATCTCTCTATTTTCACGGCATAATTGTAACACAATTTATATGTTTAAAAACAAAAATGCACTAGTGTAAACAGCACATAATAACGTGTTTTTCAGTCACAACAAATGAAAACATATGAAATGCATATGAAAACATTTGTTGTTCTGATCAATAGCTGTTTTCTAAAAAAAAGTTCTCTGAGTGGAAGTGTATTTATTAGAAAATTGGAAGAAATATTATCATATTTTTATAGAATAAAGCAAATAAAAACATTTTACTAAAACCATATACAGTGCTCAGCATATATGAGTACACCCCCCACAAATCTCTCATTTAAATGAATATTTTCTATAGGATGCTTTACAATATTATATTTGTGCATATACATTAGTTTAGTCAGTACTGAAGCCAAATCTGGAGCTAATCTAACAAAATAGCTTACAACTATGGTTTATATGTTAGGGAAAAATATTTAATAAATATTTTGCAATATTTTGCATGAATTTAAATGTATTATCTTTCCATTTCTAAAGATGTTCTGCGACTAAAATATTATTTTAATAAATATATCTGTTTAATAAATCTCGTTTGTTCAATTGCACCAACATATATTACCAATATTCACTGAGAAATGGAGAAAAATATTCATTTTCAAAATGGGGTGTACTTGTATATGCTGAGCACTGTACTTAATTATACATACCAATAATAGTAAATCCAGAGAACTGTTTTTTTTTTTGTTCCAAATATTGAATGGTTAGTTTCAAAATGTTATGGTTATTGGTACCGCCAATGAGCATATTTGACCATAACCATTTATTTAATGGTACAGGATGACCATTCTGGACAATTCTCCAGCTGAACATTTCATCTCATTCAATAAACAAAGAAATTATTTATTTGCAGAGGTTTTGAACATTCATTCACATTACTTGACTTCTTTAAAA
>CAIGQW010054063.1:8560152-8585272 GCA_903798125.1 Danio choprae | reverse complement strand
CCATCCATCCATCCATCCATCCATCCATCCATCCATCCATCCATCCAGGTCAAAAAAAATAAAAAACTCAATGAGATTAAAATATCTTTTGCATAAATGGCCTGGCCAAGAAAGCCAGCAACAGATAAGTCTACACAAATACAAACATTTAAAACAAAGATAAATCAGAAAAATAGCAAAAACTAAAACTCAAGTCACATATCACAACTAGAATTTTTCAAAGGAGAAAAAAGATAAAAAAGAAAAAAGATTAGCTTAAAGTCTTAAAAAGCTTATTAGATTCAACTGTTTAATGATTGAAGATATTTTGATTGGCGATAATTAAATTTATCAAAAGTGGCAAAGGCATTTGTAGTGTTATGAAACTTTCAGCTGTCTATTCTTCATGGAAGATTGAGCAGTGACACTGTTTGAGTAAAAACATTAGGCACCACTGCTGATTTTAACGTCCAGCCTAAAAAATGATTAGAAATTAAAATTAGTCTAAACTGTCATAACCTTCAAATTCGGTAAGAATTCTTTCAATTGGAATTACTGTTCCTTTTCTACTGCAAAGCAGCTCTTCAGTGTTGGACCTTGACAGACTGAAAAGAGAAATTGAACCTAAGAAGATTTTGATGTCTAAGTCAGAGCACCAGAGCCACACCCATTTATTACATAACCACCACAGGCCAATGATAGTTCAAAAGTGTTTGCAAGCCAGAGAAATAGACTGTGCAAAAGACCAGCTGAAAGCAGGTCTAAAGTCCAGCGCAAAGCACGTTAGTTGTACGCCTCGCTTACACATTGCTTAAAACATGCAGGATGTACAGCAATACGCAAATATCTTTACAAATGAAAAAGAATGAAAGGAATAAAATATTACAAAAATTATGCCTTCATCTGGGGGGGGGGGGTGGGGGGGGAAAGAGTAATAATGTTATTATTACTATTCGTAGTAGTATTTCATGTATGCATATTTATATCTGTTTTATTAAAAACAAGCTTAGATTTGTCCACCTGTCAGGTTTTGGACCATATGGGGCATAGGACGTGTTTGGACACGACTCAGTTTTTTGACCACACTTCTTTATTATTGCTCATTTATTCGTTTGCTGGAAATCAGAACTGAATTTAGAAATAGTTTTGAAACAAATCTTTGCGCTTAACAAACAGAATTAATTATGTAGGCTAACGGATATCTGTGTGTACAACACCGTTTCCTTATCCACAAAAGAGAGAAAGTGAAAGTAAAGGCCGAATGGAGGAGGCTCATTGTTTATCCTTGCTGCAGATGGTCTGTTTAACTGTTTTCTCTCTAGTGAAGCATTCAGTTTTTCCACTTACAAAGTCCGCCATGTAAATAGCAAATGCGCAACTGACTCTTAAAGGGAATGGGAGATGAGACTCTGGTTGGTTTATTCTCAAAACACACCCATAACTCATTAAAAGAATAAGCACAACCCAGTTAGACCATGCACCACAGCGGAAAGCGTATTTTTCCGTCTTTAAAATAGCAAAAGTGGATTCGGACATGCCCTTAATGCTTTTGCGCTCTGTGCTTTAGCCTTTGCGCCTAGATTGTTAAAATAGAGCCCTAAGTGTCCTTCTAGGCTTTAGTTCATGGCACCAGGTAAACACTGTGGGGGCTTCCCTTATTCAGCTTATGTAACTTGGTGAGCAATAAACAATGCAGTCCAGTGTAAAATGTTTGGAGCACACCCTAGTGTTGTCTGTAATAGTGTTGTCACGATACTGAAATTTTAAAAACGTCCATTCCTCGCTAACATTTAAGCGCGTTCATAAACACAGTTGATTTGCCGTTGTATTTATCAGTGCTCAACAGAAATGTCTGTGATCATCAGTTCACCGCTCTTCACCGAGTGCAAACACAGATACAAGGACACTGGAGCATTTTAAAGCTGCAAAGTTCAGTTGATTCATCAGCAGATCGCTCGTCTGTGTTTGCACTTGGTAAACATTGGTAAAGTGCGGGAAACTGATGACCTTCATGGCCAATAACAGTCATTACTGTTGAGCACTGGTGAACACAAGGGTTGAAATGTTAGCGGAAAATGGACGTTTGTTTGTTTTTTCAGTATCGTGACAAGTCTAATATAGTGAAAGAATCAGTTTATTAACTTGAGTTTGATAAATGGCATCTAAAACGTGTGTTTGGGAAAGATAACGTTAGCTAACTAGTGCCATTTCCCTTAACCTAGCTGAAAATGAGGTCCTATATCCATTTTTATTTTCACTATCCATTCAGAATGGATCTTTGGGTCACTTGGAAAGCAGTGAAATTATAAATTTGATAAAATGTGTTTCTTTTCGCTGATAAGATACACAGCCAGGTACACAACAATATGCCATCGCAGATGCCGTTCCTGTGTGACTCCAGGCGATACTTCCGGGTTTCTTCCCACCACAGCCTCGCTTTCACTTTTAAAATGGCAGCCGCGTGACATCAGTCTTTTGGGCAAGCAGTTTTAAACTTTGTTTTCTTGAAAACGGCGCCAACCCAGTTTGCTCTTCCATTTGGTGTACAAACGGTTGTACAAATTTAAACAGTGACAGAGCAGAACAGAGACAGAGAGCTTTGAATTTAAGCTTCACTTGAAACGCAAGTAAACTGTAGTCTGGGGTGAAATTTACGTCAACATTTGGTAACATACCATTTAAAAAATGTGTTCCTTCTTCTTTGCAATGTGTGTGTGTGTGTGTGTGTGTGTGTGTGTTTTGTATTCTTCCCTGCGGCATGTTCTCACCCAATCTCTCTAAAACATCTAGTAAGAGCTCTTAAACCTGTCGTGTTTATCTGTCCTGCTTTCTCTTAGTAGCATCTCCGACTTTTGTGTTCATCTTGCACAACGACAGCTATACAGTTAGGGTGAAGTGCAGGGCAACAGATTGCAAGCAGCACAAGGAAACCAATGCAACAGTTGCGTTCTAGTGAGTAGCAGCTGCTTATCTGACATTATTCAGATGAAGCTGGACTTCAGAGGCCTATACCATGCTGAGGCCCTCCAGGAACGCTCTGCGCTCCGACAGACCTGCGCTCATCAGAGAAGCAGCTTGGCGCTTCTGCTCTTATCAAAGCGAGGCCGGCCGGTCTGCATATCCCCAGGCCCCATTTCGAAAAGAAAAAAGAAAAAAAAGCGTAAGGAGATGAAGTGTAATGCTTGTACCTGGCCCATGCTAATGCACCTCTCAGCATGGTGACTTAAGCTCCTCATCATGCATGATGGTTATCATGGTTAATTGAACTGTTTCTTGTTAACCCAGCAGCCAGACTGAAGAGGTGATGGCTGCCGGCAAGTTTTTGCACTTGATAAGCGTTTGGGAATTAGAACTTTTGTGTTTGTTGTCGTCTAACGCAGAACTAATTGTTTGCTAATAAGCGTGGCTGTTATGTTGCATTATGGCCGTATCAATCGGCAGACACTATTAAGAATTGGTTTGTGGGTCACCACGGCCTGATTTTTAAAATTTATTTTTGATGTCAACATCAATCGGAGGTCACAGTCTATTTTTCTTGTGTATTTTTTGAGTAAAAGAGGGTTAACAAAAGAAAATGTACTGTGACTTTTTTTTTTCTCCGTCAGGAGAGAAGAGTTTTGGAAGAAGAAATACTTGGTCACACTTTATATTAAGTTTCTTTAGCTATGTACTCATGCATGCAGGGTGGCGCAGTGGGTAGCACGATCGCCTCACAGCAAGAAGGTCGCTGGTTCGAGCCTCGGCTGGGTCAGTTGGCATTTCTGTGTGGAGTTTGCATGTTCTCCCTGTGTTTGCGTGGGTTTCCTCCGGATGCTCCAGTTCCCCCCACAAGTCCAAAGACATGTGGTACAGGTGAATTGGGTAAGCTAAATTGTCCGTAGTGTATGTGTGTGAATGAGTGTGTGTGTGTGGATGTTTCCCAGTGATGGGTTGCAGCTGGAAGGGCATCCGCTGCGTAAAACATATGCTGGATAAGTTGGCGGTTCATTCTGCTGTGGCGACCCCAGATTAATAAAGGGACTAAGCCGTAAAGAAAATGAATGAATGAATGAATGTACTTATGCAAAAATTAGTATGTAAAGTTTAGTAAGTTTAGTTTAGTGGTTGGTTAATTAACATTATAAATTAGAGATGTTTTCTGTTATAATTTAAATATATATACAATGTAAATATGTAAATATGCTTCAGCCTACTTTTTGTAAAACTGCAAAAACACACTCAAACAGTTGACTGCAGTTTCTAGGTAAAATGAATGCAACGGGGTGGTATGACATCAACAGCTTTTGTTCCTTTTCACACTAATGACATTTACAGGGACATACTTGATAAATTGAATTACTTTGCACAACACTAAATAAATACCACAAAATAGCATCATTTTGTCTGAGTTGTAATCGAATATGTTTGCCCCATCTATCTATCTCTATATGGACAACTTTTCTGGCATAGTCAGCTTGTTGGCTAACTTTGTACGGTGTTCTACTTGTTATGCACCCCAGTGAAACACAGTTTCACAAAATAGATAAGCAATGTAAAATCAAGGAAAAGCTACTTGGTTGCACTTCACTTTTCTCTTATGTTTGATTTTGAAATCACCATTGGTTGGGTTTAGGGAAGGGTTTAGGTCAATAATTTACTGGTCTAGGTGATCTGTATCACAAGCCCTACCTTCTTGTGGAAGTGTATCTGAAAAGTACAACAAAACGTATGCTAAGTAATGTATTTCAGATGTGCAAAAATTTATAAAGTGCCCTTTTAGTGAATTTGTCATATGAAATGTGAAAGGAAAGAGCAACGTATTTTCTGTTTTGTTAAAATGTAGACATGTATTTCCAATGAGCCTGGGCTGTATAAATGTATGTACACAGTAAGTACATTGTGTCAAATTATAATTTGAAATTCAAATGATCATAATAAGCAATTTAATTCCAATATATACTTGTTTTTTTTAAACGTTGAGTATAAAAGTAATAATCATTAGTCTTGTTGGGGAAGGAGAAATCTGAGTTTATCAATTTGCAATGACGGATTAGGTTAAATTTATGTAGCATTTGGAATTTTGTTATCCTTAATGAGAACGTTTTGTCTAGGGTTTAATTATTACAGTACTTTAACATGGCTTAGATTAACCTTTCAAGACTTTAATTGGTCCCATGTGTTGCTTTTTTTTTGAGGAAGCAATGTGCAGTGTTTCAGGGAAAACCCTAGTTTAAGAATGATTTACAGTCCTGTAGGCCACCCTTGAATATTTGTGCTGACATTCGAAATGTGCAGCGATAAATCCAGAAAGATCATTGTGCTCTTCATAAAGATGCTATAACAAAGACTTCAGTGCATCTTGATGCTCGCTTGAAAAGCTTCCCATGCCTTGGAGTTACACAAGCTTCCATTTTCAAGAAAATTTCCAGTTGCCTTCATCCAGAACGTGAAGCATTACCATCATATTTTAGGCAGCATAATGGTGTCTGTGCATTAATTATGCAAACAGACATTTTGACATGGTTTTTTCATGCACATTTTGATGCCGCTGACCCTATGATCTGTAAGCGTTTCAGGATTTTAATGGTTCCTTTCTGCTGACACGCTGGAATCTTTTATGCAGCGTACAACAATGGATGTGAGAAAAGGTACAATGTTTTGCTTCCTACTTTCATGCAGTGAACTGTTTGAGCTGATTTACATTATTCCTTGCATCTCTGAGTTCATCAATGTGACATCTGATATAAATTTAGCCGAAACCAGGAACTATTGGACCATCTGTTTGCTCCAGCTGAGCTCGCCTCATAAACGTCTCAAACAGCAGCTGCCATCACTATTACAGGAAAGGGATTGTTCCAGCATCATTAGACCTACAGGCATTTCAGATATGACTGTATTATTTCTGGGTTGTACTCCTTTCCTTGTGCTAATTTTTGGACTTTAATGAGTTTTCAAGGAAAAAAATATTAACGGGCTGCCAAATCCGATGAGCACGTAGGACAGCTTGTATATTGAAATGCTTGAGGTCAGTTTGTTTCGGACTCATCCTGTCGCATCTGAGATGACTAATCACGGAGAGCTCGTATTAGACAGGTTTATCAGAAATACGTGCCATATGACTGGGAGGGAACAGCCATCTAAAGTTCGCATCACAATGCTCAATCTTATTAACACTTTGCCACTGGTGACTTAATATCTAATGGCAGTTTAATCTGAACAGTAATTAGGTGCCTGGCTGATTAAATCTGATATGCATGTAGAAGCTTATTTGTGTATTTGCATGGATGCCAGGGGAGGAAATTGCCTGCAAGAGAGTGTCCTTCCTTAGCCTTGAAGAGCTTCTCAATTCTGATGTCCTCTATAGACGTCAGCAGCAGTTCACACTCTTGGTGCTTCCTTTTTAGATCAATGCCTTGGATACATTTGAATTAGATCATTGATCTAGAAAAAAAAGAAACATATAGGAAGCACATTTTTGCACTTTAAAGGCATCAATGAAACTCAATAATAATTTTTTTTTCTTTTGTTTTGTTGTGTGTTTTTGTGTTGATTTACATTTTTGCATTGTTTTGTTTGGATGTTTTTGGCTTTGGTTGTCCTAATTGTATCTTGTTTGTTTGATTTTCAGCTTAGTTGAATTTTGTCATCAAATGTTTCATGTGAAAGTCTTCATGGAAACGAAATAATTTTGTTTTGCATTGCATTGGTTTTTGGGGCGGTTTGTTGTTTTTGTTTGGTCTTGTTTTTTTTAAAGAATTATTTTGAATGGTTTTAGTTTTGTCTGTTTTTTATTTTCATCTTTTGTCTTTGTTTTTGTTTTGCTTTGTTTGTGTTTTGCATTGTCTTTCGGTTTTGTCTGTATTTATTTGATTTGGATTTATGTTGTTTTTTTTGGGGGGGAGCTTAGTTTTAGCTTGGCACCAAATGCTTCTTGAGAAAGGCAGTATCATTTATTTTCTTTGTTTGTGCTTCATTGCTTTGTGCTTTGAGTTTTGATTTGTCTTGTTTTTGTTATTTTGACTTTTTTTTTGCTGTTGTGATTTTTATATTGAATGTTTGATTGGTCTGCTTTTGTTTTATCTTTGTTTGGTTATTAACTTGGTCGTTTGTTTTTTGCCTTGACACCATATGCTTCAAAGTAATGACATCATCAAGGAAACTCTGCTAGCCGGCACCTAGCTCTCTGCAACTCTCACATGGTTGCCCACTGAAGCTAAGCAGGCCTGTGCCCAGTCAGTACCTGGATGGGAGACCACATGGAAAAGCTAGGTTGCTGCTGGATATTATGTTAGTGTGACCAGCAGGGGGGTGCTCAACCTGTGGTCTGTGTGGGACCTAACGCCCCAGTATATTGATGGGGACTCTATACTGTTCAGTGAGCGCTGTCTTTCTGATGAGACATTTAACCGAGGTCATTAATAATCCCATGATGTCCATCTAAAAAAAGAGTAGGGGTTTAACCCCGGCATCTTTGCCAAATTTGCTCACTGACCTCTGTCCATCATGGCCTCCTAACATCCCCATATCATAATTGACTTCATCATTCGGTCACCTCTCCACTAATCAGCTGGTGTGTGGTGTGTGGTTTGGCGCAGTATGGCTGCCGTCGCAATGAGGAGATTCCCCCAAAAATGTGTAAATCGCTTTGAGTGTCCAGAAAAGCACTATATACATGTAAGGATTTTTAAATTATTATTATGAAATGGTTCTTTGCACAAAACACAAAAAATAAGCAATTACTTATTTGTGTTGCATTAGACTCTTATAAGAATTTATTTGGATGAAATATTTTAACATAGTTTTCAGTTTCACTATTTTCACAGTATGTAGTAACTATCTTTTGTGTTGTAGAAATGAATCTGTATTGACTTCAAATCTGTTCACATGGCATATGGAATATAACATAAATAATATCACATACCTCATAATTTGTACAGCCATGCGTTTTCCATTGATATTTTTAGATTAGCCTATTCAGGGCCGAGGGCCTCTGGATATGGATATTTATGACATAAAGATGCTCAGAAATGAGCAGCAATGCATTTACTGCTTATCCTAGTATGGATGGACTGTAATCTGCCCACAGGGGGAGAAAGGATTCTCAAGGAAATTGCAAAGAATAACATCTTTCACAGAGGTTTCTTCGTGGTAACCTTGCAGTGCTTTATATGTAATGTTTTAAAAATGGAAAATCACTCTGCCATCTGCTGTGAGGAAATGCTTTTAATGAATAGAGGAAGGTGTTCTCTCTGACTCATTCCTGCATTTCTTTTTTCCACAATAGAAAAATAATTTGCTGACAACACAAGGGAATTTGCGTTTGACATGTTTTGTTTTTATTGGTTGCATTAATATTCTAACAAAGGCTGGCGGCAAATAATGGCTACATGACACCTTTGATTGAACATAATTGTGAAATTAAAATGGCAGCTTGTTTGGAAATTAGTCGTGAGGTGGATGCTTGTGCACAGAGTGTTCGAGTCCATTTTTGGCCGATGAAGGTGTTGTTTTTAAACTGTTTATTTGATATATTTGGTTGATGAATGTGTTGTTTTTAATATGCTGGTGTCTCAAGATGAAAATCCTACATGACGCCTGTTGGAAAAGAGAGATGCTTCTTGATTGGATGGTCACTGTGATTTACAGGCTGACTGTCATTAGCTTGAGGGGAGACACCAGTTGCTCAGTAATTACAGCCCATTTTTTAATGATTTTCTTGATCGCTATGTTTAACCTTGCTAGATGTTTATGATCACTCACTAAATGGGAGAGAGTAGGGTATTTATTTAAAAATGAACTCTGTAACACTTTATTTTAAATCACAATATATGCAAACCATTAAGATCTTTAGCTCAATTAACTACTAATTAGCTGCTTATTAATAGTTAGTAAGGTAGAAGTTACATTTAGGTTTTGGGTAGGATTAGGGATGTCAATAAGAATATACATTATGGCTACTAATAAATATATCTTAATAAAAGGCAAGTAATAAGCCAGTACACTCTCAGAGATAAAGGTACAAAATCTGTCACTGGTACAGTTTTGTTACCAACATGTTCCTAAAGGTACATATTAATACCTTAAATGTACAAATGTGTACCTCATAGTAACTTAAAGATACAAAAGTGAATCTTAAAGGTACAAAAGTGTGCCCTAAAGGTACCAATACCTTTATTTCTGAGTGTGTAGTTAACCCTCTGAGATCTATATCGCCGGCGATACAAGCTCCTTTACTTAAGTAAGTGCAAAAAAACTCCAAATACTCCATCTGTTTTTGTAATACAGATCATTGTTATACTTTTTAAAAAAACTGTAAAGTCTTTTTATTAGTTGTGTGCACTTATAATAAAAAGAAAATGTGTTTATTGTAAATAATAAATAAATAAAATGTGTCAAAGTGTTACCATGTACAATATTTAAGAACTAGGAGGAGAGAGAAAACCTGTCTGATAAAAGATATATTCGTAACACTACTTGACCTGGATCAAGGCCAGGATGTGTCATATATGGTCATTAGGCTAATATGTGAATGATTTATATTAGACTTTTTTTTTTTTAAATATCTATGAACTAGCCAAGAAATGTAATAATCAATTTTCTTGAATCATGTGAGACTGATAATTCAGCTTTGCCATCATACACAATTTCCACAAAATGTTGCACACTATTTTATGTTCCAAAAATGGTTGAAAAAACGAGCACATTATTTTTGTACTAACCATCAATGCATCAGAGAAATATGAAACATTGCTGATTCCTGCTTTCAACATTGATTCTTTTTTTTGAAATAGTAACCAAAAACTGCAAAAAATGGTCCAGGAGGAAGCAGCACATTATTATTCCACATACAGTGCCAACCGTCAATGCTTCAGGGAAATATGAAACGTTGCTGCTTCCTCCTTGCAGTTGCTTAAACTTTGTGAGACTGAAGAAGCTTTTTCAACTTTTTTTGGGAGGGAAAAAACCCCTTGATCGTCTACTTGCAACGGTATGGTTGTCTTTGTCAGAGCTTCCTCTGATGTTTTGAAGAAGTGTTGCCCCACTTCAAAATGCACTTCTTGCATTGGGAGACAAAGCTCAGTGTTTGTTGGCCCACTGGTACGGCTTTTGGCAAATTTTGCCCCACATGAAACTATTTGGGAGAATATATATATATAAAAAATATATATATTTTATAGCTTTTACCCCAGAATTTTTTATTTATATTAATATGCTTGTTTGATTTTTTGCTATGACACCATATGCCTTAAAGTAATGGCATAATCATCAAGAAAATTCCATAATAAAATATTTATTTGTATAAAAATTATTTATTTGTGCTCCATTACAGACTCTTGTAAGACTTTACTTTCATTTTCAGTTTTACTGTTTTCATACATCTTTTGTGTTGAAATGAATCTGTACTGACTTCATAGATGTTCACATGACATATGGAATCATAATATCACATACCTGGTAATTTCTACACTCATATGTTTCCTGTTGATGATATTATTAGATTAGCCTCTAATAATAGGGCCTCTGGATGGGGATATTTGTGACATAAAAATGCTTAAAAATTATTTTATTCGACACTTTCCAGCCAGTCAGAGTCAAGAAATGCAACAGACCATGCAATATCTAAATATATTCTAAAAACTTATTTCTTTAGGATAATGTTAGCCTGAAGGCTGCTTTTGAGGTTGCTTTTTTAACTTATGAACAAATATATGACAAAATTTTAATATTTTAAAGTCATTGTTTTTTTACCTGCCCTGACAATTTTTAATGACCTTGTCTAAATAAATAAGTAAATAGATTCCCATGAGTTGTGCTTAATTGATATCTCACAACCCGCCACCTCGGACTGAATCCAGCATGGACTGAGGTGTATATTATATTGCGAGTCAAAGGTGATGCACTGATGGCCTCTCTAGCGGGATTCATTTCAGCTCCCTCCTCAAGAACGTGCTCTGTGTTTCTGCTGATGAATGCTGGGAGTGTGAGGAGACTCTCGTACCCGGTGTCAGACAGCTAGAGCTCTCATAATAGAGTCTGATAACATCTGCCAACCCAGATACGGCCTCCTCTGCTCTCTCTCCCAAACCTCAAAATAGGAAATGTCTAAATTACACTTGCTAATGGCATGCAGAGACGGCGATTCTTCTCTTTTGCCCTCCCGCCGCTCGGTTTTTAATTCTCTCTTTATCAAGAGACGAGCACATCTCATTTGATATGAAATGAAAGGCTTGCTCTTATCAACAGTTTGAAAAGAGGAGTAGCAGGGGGCAGGAAAGGACTTTCGCCACACCGTAGACACCAAAAACCCCTGTCTTTTTGTAAACAAATGGTTGGATCAGCGCTTAATGTAGCCCATCTTGTTTCAACTTGCCTGAACGATTAAAGGACGTTATTAATATAATAATCAAATGAAAGAAATCTCTCTCTGTTCTATGTGTTTTATTATTTAAGGTTTGAGTTAATTATGTAAAGCAGCAGATATCAAAATATTTTGGACTCAAAGGCCCCCTGCTGGGGTTTTACATTTTTTAAATGGCACAGACTCCCAAATATGATCATCATTGTGCAAGGGACCCCCATTCTAAAATGTGAAAGGGATCTATGTTGTTTTTTGTGTAAAATCTTCCTATTAATAATACAATTGGCTCTTGATATGATTTTTGGGAAATAATTTGTTTCTATTAAGTTTCTTTATTACATTCAGTTTGTTCTTTTTCTTTTTATTTTTTTAAACAAGATTTTAATTAAATTTTTATTTGTTTTAATAAAAATTTTTTTTTACTTGTATTTGAATTAATCCAAATGTAGGTAATTTATTTTAATCTTATTTAATCATATTTTTGTATCAATTATTTTGTAATTAAATTAGATTGTTCGTCGTTTGTTTCTTTTATATTAATTTGTTTGTATTTTCTTTTAATATTTAATAATTTTTAATATTTTGTTCATTTGTGGTTAAAGTAATAATGTGGTTTAATATAAATGGGTTATTATTTATTTTATATCTTTTTGTCCAAACATTTGAAAATCCCTGGTTGTCTAATTATTCCCTCCAAATTCATTGCGATTTTTGTTTCTCTGTACCTGTTTTCAGACTTTTTTTATTAACTGTATGTTTATTAAGTTAATTGTTATTAACGGTATAATATTAATTGTTGTTTTAATATAGTATTATATTTATAATATTGTAAATGTTTTTATATTACAGTACATTGTTACACTATTTTTATTTTTTTATTAACATTTTGTGCAGATACAATATCATATACATACAAAAGTAAGTAATACACTGTTCTGCTTTTTCACAACTAAGAACCAATGACTATAAAAACCATATAGTTATTAAATAACACAATAAATGTAAAAATAATAATATTAATAAAATAAATAACAAAAAAACTAACAATAAAAGCAATAAAAAAGCTTTATTCCTCTCTTCTGCTTCAAGATTAATAGTGTCAATATAACTCAACAAAGGTTTCCATGTTTTGTAAAAAGATTTTAAAGACCTTCTTAATGAAAACCAATTTTTTTCCAACTTTAAACACAAATATTTAATTATTTATTATAATTTATTTGTAGGAGGAGAATAAGCCTCCTAGCCAATAGTGTGGTAAAAGCCACAATGTTCTGTGTTGTTGAAGGCAAATTTGGCTCAAAGGGAATTCCAAATATTGCTGTTAGAGGGTTTTAGATGTTAAAAGGTATGTTAAAAGTTTTTTCAAATGTAAAATATTTTAGACCAAAACACTGTCAATCCTGGACAAGACCAAAACGTGTGTGGGATTTGCTGGAGATTGTTGACACCTATTACAAGTATTCATTCTTGGGTATATTTAGGCTAATCTGGCATTAGTGTACTGTACATGCGAAAAATAAGAGAAAACTTTATTGGTTGGAAACCGTGATCCCCAGGGATCCGTCAGGCCAAATTGTTTAGTATACGATTCTAAAAGTTTGCCAGAGCTGGACAATGTAGTCTTTTGAACCAAATTAAAATCTCCCCCCATGATTCCAAATTTGGAAGTTTAGAAAAAAGATTTCATCGGGCCATATACACATACTAAAACAACTGGGATTGTTTGTAGAATTCCAGAGACAATTACATAACGACCATTTGAATCTGAAATCACTGCTTCTGGTTCAAAAGCTGTGTTCTTATGTACAAGAATTGCTGCCCCCCTTGCCTTGACACTAAATTTAGAGTGAAAACAGTAACTAATCCATGCATTCCTGAGGCTTGAAATAGCTGAAATTTGAAGATGTGTTTCTTGTAAAAAAATTAGATCTCCTTTAAGGGGCCGGTCACACCGAACGTTTTTGAACAATTTTTGAATGATTTACTAACGTGCTGCTTATGCGCCCTGCGTGTCTCGCGTTTTAACCGCCTGCTGTGCCTTGTGTTTTTGCCCTTGCGCGCCATGCGCTCGCAGTTGAAAAAAGTCAACTCTGAGTGGAAAAAGCGTGTTAAGTCAGTCGCGTCTTCTTCATTCTCCAATCAAATGAAAGCAGAGGCGGGTTTTCGTTGAGGTGCCTGCAGTGTGCAGTGAGTTATTAGGAGCTGTATGAATCACAAATCTTGAAAATCACAATATTAGTGAATTTAAAAAATATAATAATAACAACAGCAACACTCGTGCACAATAGGCTGATTAAGTCGTTGCCTAGCGACATAAAAAGCACACCTCACTTTTTTATTTTTGACTAGGTCCACTACGTAAGGTAGAATCTGATAACCGAAAACTTCAAAAAGTAACTCGGAGAAAAATGTCGTTGGCCATAGACCCTCTATCGACTCAGGCACGCCAATGATTCTTATGTTGTTCCTTCTACTTCGTGCTTCTAGATCAGCAGTTTTGGCTTCTAGCTTTGCGTTGCTCTCCGTTACTGCTGAGAGGGAAGCTTCTAGCTGTTCCACGCGCTCATCCAACGACTCCGCATGGGATTCTAGCTAGGCAAGTCCCTGTCCATGATACCATGGCTTGTACACAGTCAAGTTTTGCTTCCAATGTTGAAATCGCCGTTTTAAACTCTGCCACCAAGGCCGTTCTATGATCTTCCAGCAAATCTGACAGAGCCGCCATGTTCACTTCACCTGTTGCCACGGGTGTTTCAGCTTTTGCGTTAGCTTCTTTCTTGGATGTTCTCGCAGATTTAGATGCTATCCTTTATAAATACTGTTATTTATAAGTCGTTTAGCTCTTTTTTTGTATTTAGTTAAAAAAAGAATAGTTTTTTTTTAAGTGAATAAACGAAACTCAGCAGGGAAAAAAAGATGTCTACTCCATCTCGTTGCTAGCCGGAAGTCTCTATTTTTATTTTTAAAATAAACAAATGTGTCAGCACATATTTTCTGTAGAATAGTAATCTGATTGGTGTATAAATCTTTATTTATATATTTTTTCCTTAGATAGGCTACCGGTACCACTAAATAGTTTGTAAATTAAAAGTTTATAAATTAAATTAAATAAATATTATTAACATGTATTATAGTTTCAATCACTCTTCAACAGTTTAACAGTAAAGACCTGATTATAGTCAAAATAGTAAAATCTACTAATGCTTAGATATGAGCAAAAATATTGATAATACCTTAAAAATTGTTTAAAAAAAATCTGCTTTCATTTCAGCCAATTAAAAAGACATACAACTTTCTCCAGAATTATGCCCTGTTAAACATCTCTTGGAAATTTTTGGCAAAGAAAAAGAAATTCACATGAGGGCCAATAATTTTGTCTTTGCCTGTACATTTAAAACGCATACTAAAATGCTAACGCGTCATGTCACTGTTAACTGAAATTAGAGCGCTATGAACATTCAAATGTGTTGTTAAATAATTGTAATATTTATTTAGCATCTCATGGGTTCTTCAAGTAAATATTTGACATTTTAATAGTTTGATTGACAAAAATGTTTATGAACCCCTGCTGTATTACAATTACGATGGGAACGACTCTTAAAAAGAATCAAATCCACTTGCATCCTCTTGCATTCTCCAGTCCTTGAGGCTGAAAAAAAAAACCCACAAAAAAAAAAAACAGTCCATCCAGGCGCAAATCTGTGATTAGTATTCAGAAGCTGTGCAGGACTCCCCTACCACGCTGAAAAACTTGCCTAATGTTACCTCGCGAGACTGCTCCAATACTGCTATTTCCCTTTGTTTTTCGGAGGCTGGATGTTGAAATAATTGATTTGACCTACTTTAACATTTGTCATTAGTCATCTGTGAGTTTATCAGGCGCGGTGCATTTAATTATGGTGAAGAGGCAAATTAATCGTCTGTAGGCTCTGGTACCTCTCATGGGGAGGGGGATTTCCCTTTACCGCTGTCAGGACTATTAACACAATAACGAAAAAGCAATTAGATTGACTTTTAGAAATGGCAGACAATTACACTGACTGGAACTAGATTGTCGAGTGTCCGATAAAGTAGTTTTCCACTAATAAAAACAAGCATCCCCATGCTACCCTTCTCACTTAAAGGAAAACTCTACTTTTCTTTGGAAATTGGCTCATTTTACAAGTCACCTAGGGTTATACAGTTGAGTTTTATTGTCTTTGAATCCATTCAGCTGATCTCTGGGTCTGGTGGGAGCACTTTTAGCTTAGCTAAGCGTAAATCATTGAATCAGGTTAGACCATTAGCATCTCGCACAAAAAAAAATTCATAAAAAAGATTTGATAGTTTTCCCATTTAAATCTTGACTCTTCTTTAGTTATATAATGTACAAAGGCTGATTGAAAATAAACAGTTGCTATTTTTACTCAGAGCCTGAAAATAGTTCCCAGCTATAGGTAACTAGGTAACAGTGATGCGTAATATCTTTGTGCCTGCTGCAGCCATGGTACAGCAGCAAAGTTTCTTAATTATTATGACGCCAGATTGAGAGTATAGTTTCTAGCAATATTGAGCTAGAAAATAGCCACTTTTCATTTTTCTTTAGTCTTAGTAGATGATGTAACTGGAAGAGTCAAGCTTTAAATTGGAAAGTTATGAAAACATTTTTTTTTTTTTTTAATTTGTGAATGAGATGCTAATAGTCTAATCCAAGTCAATAATTTATGTTAAGCTAAGCTAAAAGTTCTCCCGCCAGACCTGGAGAGATAGATGCTAAATTTTTAAAACTCTTTTTAAACTTGTGACTTTTTAACCCTAGGTGACTTGAAAAATGTGGAGTGTTTCTTTAAGTAACATAGGCTGAACTAAATCATACAAAATCAGTGGTTTAGTCTACCATAGGACTTTTTTTTAAAGAAGTGAAGGTAGTTGTGGTGACTCTAATAACTGGCCATTAATGGCTGTGTGTCATTCATGGGTTGTATTAGGGCCACTGAAGGGTAGGGGTGGATGATATGAATCCTCATTACGGCTTCTAGCCTGTGATGTTTTCAGAGTTTCACGATTAATGAGCCACAACAAGGCTGGTTCCATGCTTTTCAGTGCAGACGATGTTATCAGGTCAAGTTTCTTAAACTAATAGCTTTGATGTGAGTGTGAATAATGAGGAATACATATACACAGATAAGTATACTTTTTAAAATTTATATTCAAGAACCTTCCAAGTGTGTGGTGATGTGAAGGGGGAAATCAAGAATGATATTATATAAGCTGACTAATATTTTAGATTCTTTTTTAAAATACATCTTGCTTTGTTTGATGTTCTCCATTACACTTGCTAACTCAGAGATATGGTCATGTTTATGCAAATGATCAAGCTTTCTCAAAGAACAATTTGTAAATAAATCAGTTAGATTTTTTTATCAGAAAAATGCGTTTTAGTGTTATTCATGAGTTGTTTTACTTCATAGAGGGAAGCTGTTGGAAGATTACTAACTAAATCAGACTTGGTTATTTTAAACATCGTGCTAAATGAAGGGATTCCTTGATCAAACACTGGCTGCGTTCCATCTTCGTTTTATATAAGGCATAACATTAGCATTTCACACGATAATCTCTTTTATTTTCTTAAATTGAAATTAAATATAAAAATAAAATGTTTGAAAATAAATGTTGGATATAAATGGTTTATATCTATGAATAGATTTGCACAAATACTGTTTTCAGCATTAATAATAATCAGAAATGTTTCACGGGCACCAAACAAGCCTATTAGAATGATGTTAGGAGGGTCATGTGACAGTGAAGACTGGAAGAATGAATATTTATTACAAAAATAAATATATAAAAAATATTTTTAAAATATATATTTAAATTGGGGGCGGCACGGTGGCTCAGTGGTTAGCACTGTCGCCTCACAGCAAGAAGGTCACTGGTTCGAGTCTTGGGTGGGCCAGTTGGCATTTCTGTGTGGAGTTTGCATGTACTTCCCGTGTTGGCGTGGGTGTCCTCCGGTTGCTCCAGTTTCCTTCACAGTCCAAAGACATGCAGTATAGGTGAATTGGGTAAACAAAATTGGCTGTAGTGTGTGTGTGTGTGTAAGAGAGTTTATGGGTGTTTCCCAGTAATGTGTTGTGGCTGAAAGGGCATCCACTGCGTAAAACATATGCTGGAGTAGTTGGTGGTTCATTCCGCTTTGGCGACCCCTGATAAATAAGGGACTAAGCCGATGGAAAATGAATGAATAAATATTTAAATTGCTAACTGTTAATTTAAATTGTAGCTATCTTACACAATATTGCTGTTTTTATTTGAAATATCAAAAAAAAGTGACATGGCACAATGTCATCCTTACATTTAAAATTACATAACTGAGCTGATGACACTTATTAACAATTGTCATAAACATGTCATAAACATAAGGGAGATATTATACATGTTTATGAAAAAGCAAGCTTATGTCATTAAGTGTCATTAGCTCAGTTTTTTTTGTTAATGTATTTATGACAACTTGACATAAACAAATAAACCACAACCTGCCTTTGTCATTGTCACCAACACAACAAAACCTGTCAGTATATTTGTCATGACAACTTGACATTACTAAGGAAACATAATTAGTCATAAATTTGTCATAAACATGATTGTCATGAGGCTATTATAATTATGTCACAAATATTTTTTGTACCACTGTACTACTGAGTTCAAGAAAAATTTTAATGACGCTGTTATAATAAAATGATGACACAAAATGGCCTCCTGACAATCATGTTTATGACAGATTTATGACAAGTTATGTTGTCTCGATAATGTCAAGTTGTCATGACAAAGAGACTGGCTTTTTGGCTTGGTTTATGTCAAGTCAAAACAATGTCATCTTTGCATTTAAATTTACATAACTGAGCATATGACACTTAATGACAGTTGTGGTAAGATGCATAAAATCTCATGTCATATTTATAAGTCTCACGACAGTCTTATGAACACCTTTTCAAGTAAAGTGTTACCAATTTCTTTCTAATGCATTTTCAAATCTTAACCCGAAGCTTATGCATATAGTTTTAAACAAATGCTAGAGAGCAATCTCTGATCTCTTATTAGTCTTGTTTTATTTATTTCCTGTAAAATGTGTGACATTGTTATCATTGTGTGCTAATTCATTGATATACATTATAACTTTAAGATGTCTGTTCTTATTCAAGGGCCTGATTATGCAGCTTGTGCTATTTTTTGATGTATGAGTAAACCGCCTCAAGGATTTTATTTTGTGATATAGTGAAGTTAACAAGAGCCATGACGACCTCAAAATGGCACAAAAAGATTAACCCAGCGAAGTACTTTAAGTGAAGTATAAAGTACTGTGCACCAGTTCAATTTACCAATTATTGAGCTCTCTACATCAAAGAGAGAAGCAGAACATCTCTGTCTGTCTTCTCTGTCTTTTTAAGTCACCTTTTGTTGGCCTATTTTTAAGTTTGATTATTATTAGGCTGACAAGCACAAATGCTCTCTAATGCTTTAAGAAAATATGTCTGATCTGGTCTTGACAGATTAATTGTTGTAAGACTAAATAAACTGTATATTTATACTTATTATGCTAACAGTTCTGTGTAGTGCAGGGGTATAGTGAATATTGTACAAAAGCATAACCATTCTAAACAAACATCTCTGCCATATTATTACTTAAATTAATGGGAATAAGTTCATAAATAGGGCAGCACGGTGGCGCAGTGGATAGCGCTCTCGCCTCATAGCAAGAAGGTCACTGGTTCGAGCCTCGGCTGGGTCAGTTGGCATTTCTGTGTGGAGTTTGCATGTTCTCCCCGTGCTCGCGTGGGTTTCCTCCGGGTGCTCCGGTTTCCCCCACAATTCCAAAGACTAAATTGTCCGTATTGTATGTGTGTGAATGAGTGTGCATGGATGTTTCCCAGTGATGGGTTGCAGCTGGAAGGGCATCTGCTGTGTAAAACATATGCTGGATGAGTTGGCGGTTCATTCCGCTGTGGCGACCCCAGATTAATAAAGGGACTAAGCCGAAAAGAAAATGAATGAATGAAGAAAGAAGTTCATAAATATAGAAACTTTAGTTAGTTTAGTTTAATTTTAGTCACTGTTAACAGGCAAGTAAACACATGGTTGCATTATTATCGCTCTGTGTATGTGTTCAGACGTACACAAATGCCATATGTTGTTCTCAGAACTTTATGAATGAACTCCAAGGCATTATTGTGAAGTTTTCCTTATATTTTTATTTGAAAAACTTTGCCAACACAACTTGCTGAATAATCTGTGCTCAGTACCTTCATCCAGAGATGGCGCAAGGAAAATAATATGGACTAGGCAGTTTTAGCAGTATTGTGATGTTTATCACAGCATCAGTAGTTTGCATAACAGTCTAGGGATGTATCGATTCCCAATTTTGATTTCATGATTTGATTTTCTCACATTTTTTTTTTAAACAAAATGACATTAAAGATTAAATGATTAAGAGTCTCTTGAATTGAAGAAAATTACATTTTAAAACAAATCCCAAATCATGTTGCACAAAATATTGTTTTCTTCTAGGTTTGTCAAGTTGTCAAAACAATGTCATCTCAAACAATGTCACCTTTGCATTTAAAATGACATAACCGAGCAAATGACACGTAAGCATGCAGAAAATCTTATGCGTTTCTTAAAAGATACTCTTAAAAGTCTTATGAACACTGCTTCAAGAAAATACTAAAAAAATCTTTAAATATAATAAAAATAAATACAAGTAAAATTAAGTAAGACTTTGCCTGTACTCTTTACATTTAAAACTATAAGTAACCAGAACTTTTTAATCCTGATCCAAACAATGATGCGGCATACATGTGCAGTTTTTCCATCTACTGTAATTTAAACTAAAATATAAATATAATTTCAAAATTTGAAGCAAAACCAAAATGGTGTGACTTTACTTTTGTTAAACTATCAGCCGACTATCTGATGGAAACAGCAGATGAGCTGAATGAGATGCATATTTACTTTCTGCCAGCAGGTGGTGCTTATGATCAGCATTGAAGTTGTGTTTCCTGGGTAACCGCTGTAAACAAAGCAGCACTGAACATATGAACACTTTAATATGTATCATTCAGAGGCAAGATGAACAAAAAATACCACATACAATTTTCTAAAAACAGTCAGCTCCCCTCAGAGATTCGTTCATCGAAACTCCTAAGTTACTGTATGCCAGTTGTATCATGATTTGTTTGGTATCTCAACAGTTTGAATCGATTTTTCGACTGGCTTGTGGAGCATTGTTACACCCTATCACAGTCTTGAGTAATCTCAGAAAACATGCTATATATTGTTAGCTGTTTGGTGCTTTATTGATGGTATTAAACAAAGCTCTGTGGCCGTCCCCTAATACTGCACAATTGCATACAATAAATGTATCTGTTTTTGTATTTCAGCATCAGCATATTTTTGTCGCAAACTGTGCTCTCCACTCTTGACACCTGTGTGAAAGCTGGTGTGAAATACCTAATCAGGTTTCTAAAACCAAAATCATCAGTTAAAAAAAAAACTTGTTTAGCTGTTCTACCAATAATTGACTGTTTAGTTTGATACATTAGCCTGTAGACAATATCCATGTTTCTATCCACCCATTTTTATGCACATTTATGAATGTCACATACAAAATGCTTATTGGAAATAGCAAGATGCACATACGTTTTGAAAATGTGCATAAAAAATATGCGCACCACTAAGTAGGATAAATCTTTTATCCGATAAGAAAATGTGGAAGGACTAAGAAGGAAACACATTTACTGAATAACTTCTAGCATGCACATGACAAAAAGTCATGTGATAACAAAAATGAGTTTGATATGACAGCATTAATGGGCAAACCAGCAGACCGACCACATTGTAAAATATCTGAAATGTTGTTTTAGTCATAATAAAATCTCGTTTTGTCTTCATCTAATTTATTATATAAGAACAAAATGCCCACAGTGACTTTTCCCTCTGCAGCAAATTCCATTTTTCTTTTTGATATTTGGTGCTAGCTTATCAGGAAGTGGCGCTTTCGTTCTCCGTAACTCATTGGATGCTTTAAAATCAAATATTCATCTTTGGAAACATAGCTAATGTTGTGACTTTCAAACATTAGGATAATAAGAAACATGAGGATGCAACTGTGAATTATGTTGAATGAGGAAACATTTCTTAAATGCTTTAAGACATAAATAAGATTTGTATCTGATGCAATTAATCAATAATAAAATATTTTTCATTATTAATTATAATCTGATTTATCAATTTGTAATTTCAGCCTTGGTTCAGATGTGCAAGTTGGAAGATTATAAGCGAACTTGATCTTAAAAACCTCCATGTTTGCCCTCTGCAAGGTGCAATGAGTGTTTTGTATGCAATTTCACGTCTGGGCGTCAAATTGACTGCGTCCTGTACTTAGAAGAGATCACTCGCTGATGGAATGATACGCTGTTGTTATCTCAAGCTGTCTCACAGGAAGCAACGGCTGCATGATGGGAAAATGGATGGAGATTACTTTGATCAACACTCTCATTAACTCTCTGCATTTTTTTTCCCTTCAGTGCGTAAACAGACAGTAATTTTCCATATGTCTGTCAAACCTACATTCATTCACTTACATAGGCATAGTAACTCTGATGTGTTTTTTACGTGAGCTGCAGGTTCTCTGAGAACCTTTGGACAGAATTTGGATGAATCATGGTAACCTACACCACTGTATGAGCTGGGCAGCTTATAGACTAAAATGATCTATTCTTTAATTTAGGAAGCTGTTGTTTTTGTTGTTAACCTTTATAATCTTTAAAACATCTCTTACTGTATGCTCCAAAACAAATCTATTTTCCCAACCTGCCCTAATCAATATAAAGACAAAGAAAATGACGTCTATTACCATTAGGTGTTCTCACGTTTGACATAAATAAAAATAACTAGTACTTTCTCATATACTGGTACAAAGACAGATTTAAAAAAAGAGGAAATATAAGTTTTTTTTATAAGATTTTGAGTCTCCAGTTTTCATTTTAAAATTATATTTATTCAAGTGTTTCTATGAAGCAATTTATTTTAGAGTTCTCCAATAGACCTTAAAAGATTATTTATTCCAAGGTCAAAAACACTTTCATTTTAAAATGTTAATATACATTTCACATCATCTCAATTGATTTGTTTAAACTTCTGGTTTTTCTAAGCCAAAACCCCTTTGTGAGGTTTATATGGCCCAGTTTGGCCATTGGTCAGATGGCCCTTCTGGCAACATGCTATAACACTGTAGGACAATAAGAAGAGTGCTGATTTAAAACAAAAAACAAAAAACAATTATGATGAAAAACTGGAGGTACTAGTTGATCGCTAGCATATCTTTAGCAGGATGTTTCTCAGAGTTACAGTTTTACATAGTTTGTGGTAAATTATGAGGTGACACTGTGCAATTCATCAGAATTGGCAAGTATAAATCAGGGCTAGAAACGAACAAGAGCTTGGATAAAAAAGGCCTTGAATAAAATATACCACCAAATTCATGTTAAAGGGGCAAAAATACCCCAGCACAATTAAAGAATTTATTAAGCATGGGTCTTAAAATGTAGTAAAAATGATTAAGTTTAGATCAGTTTACTTTGCATCAGATTTCTATATATTTTTTTGTTTATGCAGTGCCAATAGAAATAACCAATCACAGTCATTTCTGATGAGCATATAAAGGCCATAGGCCACCATTATGTTCAGTAAACGTAGCTCTGCACAATTAATTGTGATTTTCATGAACATTTAGTCAATGAAGCCGGCTCTGTAATCAGTAGTAAATCTCCAGCACCTGCTTTCAGATGGAGCAGCCTTTACTACACAGCCATAGTACACTAACAAGCTGCAAAATTCATTTGTATGAAAATGTACAATGTTTAAAATGAAGCATGCCCCTAACCTTAACCTTCATTGGGGGATGAGCAAAACGTACTAAAAGCTACAAAATCACAAAGTTACGAATTGCTGTGAGATTGCATTGGAATTGCAGCTATTGCTGAATCGTGATCTCAATTTCATTTCAATTATTCGTGCAGCCCTATGTAAGTACATTACAGATCTTCTTCAAATCGGTTACTGAATAAAAACTACAATAGTTGATGACTAGTTTTGGCTGTTCAGAATCTATTCTTTATTTTTTTTTTGTTGCGCTCTTGTCTTGTGTGTACATTCTCCGTTTCCCACACTGTTTTGACAATTCTATATGAGTGAATCTACAGTATTATTACTGCTTTAAGGCATGACTGTGGTGGGCTGAAATCAAGGTTGAGCTGTGCTTTTTTTGACTGTAATTTGACTGCAGTCCATTCTTGCTGACAGTAGCGGCGTGTGAGTTAGTAGGATGTGTAGGCCATTGGCAGAGCACTGATAAGACTTGCAGCTGAAGTGGCGGGCGGCTGTGTGCGTGTGAGCTGATAATGTTCAGGATTGTTGATTTGTACGCCATAGACTTATTTACGGCTTTATGACAAACTTTTCAGCTGAGCACCACCTCCCCGTCTCCATCTTTTTACCCCTGTGCATTCATGCCCTCCAGACTCTTTGTATGCATATCTTCACCATTCTGATGATCCAGCCGCTCTTTATCAGCCGGCTGCTGCTAAGATGTGGTCACGCTAGGCTTCAAGCATGCGAAATTGCTTGTGACCTCACTAGGAACATCGGCGACAGTTAATTTGTGACTCTTTACATCTTCTATTGGTCAAACATCTTTTTGCTTTTCATGAAAAATAACTTTTTTTTTTTTGCATGTAATTTTTTTTCCTCTGTGGAAATATCCGGATTTTCATTCTCCTTTGAGAATTAAGAAATGAGAGAGTCTAGCAGCTGTTCTGTTGAAAGCCGGCCAGGTCCAGGGTTGCGTTTTTTGTTCTTATTGCTTTTCTCGTCTCTGCTGTCCTGTGGCGCCTCGAGCTACATTTGTGTTGTGAAAAGTTTCAGATTTTAATTGAGTTTTCAATTGGTGAAAGATTCTGTTCTGCCGCTTATGAACTCGGCAGATCTCAGCCGTCACAAGCGGCTCCACTGAAACTAGATTACACCGGATTTAAAGGCTACAGCTCCGCAGCACTGGAGGTAACCCAAGTTTCTTGGTGTGAACAACCAGCATCTTAGATTTTATTGTTTTCCCACAGTTTTACAAGACATAATCACATAAAGGAAATTACTGAATCTTGCTTCTAAAGCTGAAGACAAGTGGGTGGTTTCTTGAACTCTAGTGCCACCAAACTGAGAACCATAAAATAATTGTTTGCAGGGATTTGTATTGCATTTCTTTCTCATTTCTTCCCATATTACATTAAACAGTTATTCCCACCTCAAACTCAAAGCACTGATTGCAGGCAAACAGAGCAATAGGTCCCATTCATTAACCTTGGTTCCATTCACTTGCATATACTGTACAAATTTGTCACCCTTTTAGAACAAATGAACTTTTCTAAATTACAAAAACAATACCGATTTGACATGCAAAAGTCCATTCATGTTATATCCTATTATATATCCTGTGATCCTATTAAGAAGTTTTGTTTTATTTTAATGTCACTATAACATTATAGTATATGAAGTATATATTGTAGAGCAGTAGAATTTTTCCATTTTAAAGAAGCCTCTTCTGCTCACCAAATCTTTTTTTTTAAAATTCAAAGTACAGCAGAAACAGTAACATTTTTAGGATCATTACTCCAGTCACATGATCCTTTGGAAGTCATTCTAATATGCTGATTTGCTGTTCAAGAAACATTTATTATTATTATTATTATTATTATTATTATTATTATTATT